>VDFB02323717.1:0-34324 GCA_007258455.2 Sequoia sempervirens | reverse complement strand
GTACCCACATCTTCACTTTTCTTTTCATCATCATTTCGGCTTCTTGAAGATACGCGCCGTGCCTTCACATTGACCTCCTCATCCTTTTTGCTTGCCATCAAATCTTTTGTTTAGCTTCTCTTCCACCTTTAGAACAAACTGATACACATCCTCAATGGTGGTCATTCTGACTAGGCTTAACTCCTCCTAAATGCTCGGTCGTAACCCATTAAGATATGGAGCTACCTTTTCCTTATTGGCCTCTGTGTGACTCGTTCTAATGATTATCTTGGCAGAAATATTCAATATATTCTTCCTGATTTTGCTTCACTTCAACCCTTGCAATTTCTTCAACAGATCTAACTCGTAGTCCACTGGTATGAACTGCTTCTTCAGTTTCTCTACCATGCGATCCCATCTAGTGATATTTCATTTTCCTCTTTGATTTCTTTCCAACTAGACCTCTTTCCACCAAATATTGGCATGGCCCTTCAGCTTCATTTTCACAAACTTAACCCGATCTGGGTCCTCTATTTCCTTATACTCAAAATATTCTTCTAGCTCATTGATCCAGTCGATCAACTCTTCTGGGTTCAGACTTCCAGAATAACTAGGGACTTCTGCTCTGGGTCTTTTCCTAATCTTTGAAATGGCCCTTATTAGCCACATTTGGTCTTGATCAATTGCTTCTTCTTCCTCTTCTGCATTTGAAACTTCTTCCTCTCCTTCATCCTCACTTTCCTCCCTCAGGTTTAACCATCTCCTCACCTGCTCTTGTAATGTATCAATTTGTCTTTGGAGGGCTGCCAGTGCATCTCTTCCACCAACATTTCTGCCACCTCAACCACCTCTGGCACCACCATGCCTACCAGGCATCACTCTTGGAGGCATCTTTCTTGACCTCGACCCACAACCACGGTCCTGGTGTGAACTGCCTCACGATCGGCGATCTGTCCACACGCTCAAGAAAACCTCACTCGATACCACTTGATGAGGGCACAACCCGAGACACATAAAATAACCCAAAAAAGAGAATAATTTTATTATTCAGAAAATGGAGCTTCTTACATGCAGAGGATCTCAAATCCCCAAGTTTTACAACACATGCAAGTTACAGAAGGCTACAAAATCACCCTTTCGCAATATGCGAGCTTGTCCCCCAAAAAGTTGCCCAAAAATGCTAGAAACCCGCCCATAAATAGAGATCCTCTTTAGTTTGGAGCCAAAACAACATTAAAATTTAAGTTTAGATGGTTTGGCACCGAAAATTACAACTTGAAGTTAAAATTTTAAAAGAACATTTGCAATTGTATCTTCTAGAAAGTGCACCAACTTCCCAGGGCCATAACTTTTGATCCGGGGCTCCGATTCGCGAACCGTTTGAACCGTTGGAAAGGTCTCAAAGTCAAGAATGCGCTCAAAATTTGCTACGCTGATTTTGGCAAGTTTTGAGGCCATTCTGGAAGCTCTAAGTGCCTCAAATCCAACTCAAAAGATTTTCAGGTGCAAATCTGGGAAACTAAAACTGCAATATCTTTCAACCCAGGAATAGAAAATAAAAACCGTAAATTGGGAATTTTATTATGACGAAAAGGGTATCCAAAAATGTAAAAACATCTAAAAAATGATAAAATTGAAATTTAACTATTTTTGGGTGATGCAAGATTGCCCTTACACCACTGGATGCTCCTACATCAGTGTCGCAGTGAACTCAATCGCAACATGGGATGCATTAGGTGATGGTCTGTACTAGTATTTTATTGATAAATCAGATCACCTACCCTTATCAAGACAATTGAGCACGATTAAGAGAGCACCACATGAGCACTTGGCTGATTTCAACTACCAATTCCAAAGAACCTGGGACAAAATCCCTGTAACGGTAAAACCTCTACCAGATCATGCCTTTCTATTTTTTTTAAAAGCCTTAAATAGTAAAATTTTAGTTATGACACAATCTATGGGTGGTCACACACTCCCTAATGCTTATGACATCGCCATTAGAGCAGAGAATTGCCTCATTCAGGTTGGAGAAATATACCCTAGGCCTCCTATGCCCCTATTCCCTAAAATACAACCACCTATTCCTATTGTTTTACCCCCTTTAGTTGTTGTCCCACCTGTACTAGCAATAGGATATCACGTTGCAGCACCTAAACCTCCTGCTCCAGCCCAAAACCAAGAGTTTCAAGAGATAAAAAGTATACTGAAGACTTTTGGAAATGATCTAGTGAGCATTAAAAAGAAAGTTGGCCAAGAGCATAAGCCCTATCAAGCCATGTACCAGTAGAACTAGCCTAATAGGCTAGCCTTTCAAAATGACTATCAAGGCCAAAGGGAAAATTTCAACCCAAGATAGTTCCATCCATACAACCCAAATGTTGCCAGTTCGTCAAAGGAACTTGTACTACAAAAGAAAATTGCCCAAGATTGTGATTGGTTTTACCCATGCAATTAGCCCCATAACCAATCAGCATGTGCGAACGACATGAGAAATCATGCCTTAATAGTCCAAAACAACTATTATGATTCAAAGAATATTCCAAGCCAAAATCAAGAACAATAGGAAAGCTTCAAAATTGCTTTTCCAAACTAGAAAAGTTTTGAATTTTGTGGTGTGAACGGCCAGGATCAACAAAATTCTCCTATTTTAGCCAGCACTAGATCAAAAAAGAGAGCCATGGATTTGGGGCAGCAAGCTGGAAACTTACATCAACAACCTACAAAGGAAAAAAAACCTATTTTTTCATCAAATATTAATGTTGCAGTGCAACCCAAGGTGCAGATTCTGTAGAGAGGCCAAGATATACCTAGCAAGGAATAGTCAAAGACACAATCACAACCTTTGTAGAAAGGAAGTGATACTACAGTCACTAAAAATTAGCTGAAGGTAACTCCTATTTCTTTCAACATTGTTGAACATCTTAAGAAGGACACTATTAGCATGTCAATTTTGGATGCTTTGCAAATCCCAAGTCAAAAAATCTTGTTGCAGGATGCTTTAGCTGAGCTTTATGTTTCTGACGATGCTAATCAAGGGAATGCTAAAGTTGTGCTTACAAATAGCTTAGAAGTTAAGAGTGGGAAAAAAACTCAAGAGGTAAAACCTCCTCTATTCTATTTAATTCTGATTATTGACAATAAAATAGTTCATAATTGTATGGATGATTTTGGTGCAAGTAGCTCAGTTATGCCTAAGACCTTAGCCAATAAGCTAGGTCTTGTTTATGAGCCTAACTCCCAAAAAGGTGTAGTTCAGTTGGATGGGTCTGTTGTTAAAACTACTAGTGTAATCAAGAATTTAGCCCTTACTTTGCATGCATCCTCAAATTTCACAATCCATCAAGATATACATGTTATTGATCTGCCACCCCACTTTTCCATTTTCCTCTCAAATATTTTACAGCCAAGCTAGGTGGGTTTTTGTCCTATGATTGGTCTCATCTATTTTTTAGAACAAGGTATGGTACAAAAGTAACCATAAAGTTTGAACCTCTCGCCAAAGACCATATCGAACCTTATGTTTCGAGTCCTATAAATGCTAACGTCTATGCCACCCCTATACTAGAGGAGCAAACCATGACCTTAGACCACAACACCCCTATAGAAAATATGAATCAAGATGAATGGGCAGCCAAATATCATGGGCTTGATCCTTTCCAGCACAAAGATGAGATAGGATTAGGATTTTACATGATTTGAGAACCTGACATTATTATGCCTAATCTAATTAAAGAAGAGGAGCAACATGGAGGGATAGAAGATAAGCTTTGGCAGCTTTACTTCGATGGGTCGAGAAGCAGTGTAGGCGCTAGTGGTGGAGCCATGCTGATTTCACTAGATAAAAACAAGTATTATTCAGCTTTCAGGTTTTCTTTCAACTATTCAAATAATACAACTAAATATGAAGCACTGGTGCATGGCCTAGAATGGGCCCGAAAGAGAGGTATCAAATGCTTACAAGTTTATGGTGATTCAAAGTTAATAGTGAATCAAGTTAGAAATTTGAATGCTGCAAAAAATGACTTAAGAAATATAAGCATTGTGTATGGGATTTAATAGAAGATTTTGATGCTTTTAACATTATTTTAGTTCCTAGAAATTAAAATAAACATGAGGATAGGCTCACTGCCATAGGAGCCCAATTTGATATTCCAAGTGAGATTCACAAGGTAGAAGCCCGTCAATATGTAAAAAATGTAGTCAAACCTTTTTGACCCGACAATAATGTAAGTTGGCAGGTTTTTGACAACGATGAGAAAATTTTGATTTTTTGAATCATTGAAGTTGAGTTTGTAGATGGAAACTAGCAAAAGTGGCAGCAACAATATGATAACCAAATTGTGCAGTTAAAGAAAAAAAAGTTGTCGAAGGGTTTTGTGACCTTAGAATCTATTTTCAACTCAGATGATCACGCGTGGAAGGATAAGTGCAGCATGACTATCAAGGAAGAACACTATGAAGCCATTGAAATTTTCAAGGGTAAGCTTCTAAAGCTAGGAAAGGTATGTACTAAGGAAGAACAACAAGCTTTCATTCTGTTATGTCAGGAATTTAGTGATGTTTTTGCTTGGGAATACAAATATTTAAGGAAGTTTGATCCAAAATTAGCCCAACATACTATTGAACTAGAACCTAATTCAAAGCCAGTAAGGCAGAAACAAAGACCCCTTAATCCCAAGTTAGAGCACCTTATGAAGGCTAAACTGAATAAATTAATTGAGAGTGGCATTATTTTTCCTATCAAGCACACATCCTGGGTATCTAACTTAGTTCCAATTAGAAAAAAAAGTGGGGAAATTAGATTGTGTGTTGATTTTCGAGATTTGAACAAGGCTTCTTTGAAGGATCATTATCTGAACAAATTTTGCAAGTAGTTTATGGTTTTGAAAATTTTTCTTTATTCGATGGGTATTCAGGTTATAACCAAATTTTGGTAAAGCAAGAGGATCAATTCAAACCAACTTTTTCAACCAAATGGAGCACTATGGCCTACAAGAAAATGCATTTCAGCTTATCGACCACTGGAGCAACATTTCAGCAAGCAATGGACATGGCTTTCCATGACCTCATGAATAAATTTTTCTAGTATATTTAGATGATATTATAGGTTTTTCAAAAAATGCTAATGAACATATTGAGCATTTAAAATATATTTTCCAAAGATATAGAGAGTTTGAAGTGTCTCTCAATCCGAAGAAGTGTATTTTTTCTATGCATGAAGGTAAACTCCTTGGATGCATTGTCTCAAAGCAAGGTATTTCTATAGACCCTAAATGAGTCTCTATTATTCTTGAGTTACCATTACCAGCTCACAAGAAAGGCTTACAAAGATTTCTTGGAAGGATTAATTTTGTGAGAAGATTCATACCTAATACTACAGTTTTACTGCAACCTCTCACTGCTATGCTTAAGAAGAATATGCCTTTCAGTTGGACCAGAGAAGGTAAGAGGAGCTTTGAGTAGATAAAAGAAGCCCTTGTAGTTTTCCCTACCCTTGTTAATCCAAATTATGACAAATATTTCATTATTTATGCTTTTGGAGGGGTTGACACCATTTCAGCTATGTTGTGCCAGCAAAATGATGAAGGCTTGGAGTAGCCTATGGTATTTTTTAGCCAGGTGTTACACGATTATGAGGTGAAGTATTCTTTTGTTGAGAAGCATGTTTTTGTTGTTGTGAGAAGCCTTAAAAAATTTAGGCATATGTTATCAAATAATAGAATTCATTTATTAGTTGTCCATTCAACTATTAAGGACTTCTTACTTAACCGTGATATCAATGATAAGTGTACTAGTTGGATAACCAAGGTTATGGAGTTTGATATTGATATTAAGATAACTAAGCTTGTTAGAGGAAAGGGTTTGTGTGAACAACTTACAGAAAATGAGGACAACTCAAAAGAGGTTGAAAATGTTGATAAAGTACTAAATAATGATGATACAATTGTTGTTCAAGCCCTTGCTGCTACCTGGGTGTAACAAATGATACATTATTTGCAAACTGGTGAGTGCCCTAAAGGTTTGGACAAAGCAAAGAGAAGGTATTATAGATACAAGCCATTCCTTTTGCAATTATTGATGGCATTCTTTGTAGAAAATATTTTCAGGGAATTTTATTAAGATGCATTGAACCTGATCAAGTTGATAAGTTAGGAGAATTTCATGATGGGTCTTCAGGAGGCCACTTTGCTGCAAGAAAAACAACCCTGGAAATCATGCAGGCTGGTTATTATTGGCTAGATTTGTTTAAGGATGTAATTGCCTGGGTCCATAAATGTGAAAAGTGTGCTCTATTTTCTGGAAACTAGAGGCTTGCAACTCTACCCCTACATCCAATTCAAGTAGAGCAACCATTTTCCAAGTGGGGTTTAGACTTTATTGGACCAATCAACCTGCCTTCAAGCGTGGGTCATAAGTGGATTCTTACTACAATGGATTATTTCACTAAGTGGACTGAAGTTGTTGCTTTGAAAGAAGCAAACGAGAATTTTGTAATTAATTTCTATCAAGACTTAGTGTCGAGATTTGGTACCCCAGATTCAATAATCTCTAACAATGGTTTAGCCTTTATTGGTTTGAGGATTTATGACTAGTCAGTTAGGAATAATATTTTTTTGAACATGTCTTCTAACTATTATCCGCAGGGTAATGGGTAGGCAAAATCTACAAATAAGAATCTGATCTAGATAATCAAGAAGATAGTTGAGGAAAATCAATGAACATGGCATGAAAAGCTTAAGCTATCCCTTTGGGTTGACAAGGTAACTCCTAAAAGGGATACTAGTTGTTCTCCCTATGTAGTTGCTTATGGAAAGGAAGCCAAATTGCCTATTTCTATTGAATTACTAACTCTGAGTTTTGTTAAGCAGCTAGAATTGTTGAATGAATAGCCTCTAGAAGTGAGATTTGCACAATTGATGGAGCTCAAGGAAACCAAAATGGAAGCATTAAGGCAACTTGAGATACATCAAGCTCAGATGAAGAATTCTTTTGATAAAAGGGCAAAGCCACGAGATTTCATCATTGATGATCTAGTATTTAAATGGAATGAATATAAGAGTAAACTAGGATTACATTCCAAATTTGATGTAATTTGGGATGGGCCTTATGTGATCACAAAGTACAAGGAACACAACGCTTTTGAACTTTCTAAGTTGACTGGAGAGGTGTTTTCTATCCCAGTTAATGGGATCCACCTCAAGCATTGCCTCTAAGATAAGTAATGTTTTTTAAATAGTAGAGTAGTTGCTAAAAATAAGTGCTTGATGCACATTTCATTTCAGTTTGTTTTGCTTTCCCTAAGTAATGTTGTGCATGTTTTGGTTGGCCATCAGGGCCTGTTAGTTTTCTTTTTGCATCATTTGTTTTTGTTTTGCTGCTATTTGGAGTATTGCTATTCAAATTTCTGAGTTTCATGAGGGGGCATATTTGACTCCGCACCCAATGGAGTTTTAAAAGGAAACTGATCTAATGCTTAACAGGCAAGAATTTAGTGGAAATCTCCAAAATATTACTAATTTTCACTATAGCTCAATTGGTAGAGTTGATTAATCTGTTTTATCTTAAAGTGGAAGTTCAATTATTTTTTGTGTCTACATTAAGTAATGTTTGCACTATATTTATCAAGTGTCAATTATGCATTGTTTCAGTAAACTGAGTTTCAGGAATGAATTACAAAACAAAATATACAAATGATTAAGCATTCAATTGCTTTCATTGTATTTCACAACATTGTTATATTACATTATTTCATTTGTTTGCAAGAATACAAATGATTGTAGATTGTTGTATTTTGATGCATTTCTTTTCAAAATAGAAAGGAAAAGAGAAATTAAAGAATCCACACAAGTCATGGATGTAACTGTCACAATGCATCATAAGGAGCATGCTACACTATTGAAGATGCAGGAAAAGAAGTCACATAAGCATGAACATAATCATCATTTCCTATTGTTGTTGATCAATGCAGGAATGGTGTACCATCCTTCGTCCTCAAACTCTGATCAACCTATAAGAGAAGAAAAGGGGTTGTTAGAGCTCCAATTATGAACATTCCTATATGAACCACCAACAATAATGTAAAATACTATTGATAATGCATTGAAATAGTTGAGAGAATTGGAGATGGATTGGAGCAAAGAAGGAAACATCATAATAATATACTATTTTGATCTAACACTGTTTGTTTCCATGTGTAGGTATAGGAAAAGTTATGTAGCTAATCATCTCATGAATACAAAAGCATGTAGAGTAAAACAGGCTCCCATAAGGGTAGAGCTTGACATGCTACCCCTTAAACTTACAAGTGGATTGAGTAAGAAAATACAATTATCATGCTCGTCTGAGACATTCATGAAGGAGTAAAATAGAATTTTAGTCATCAAAGAACTCAAGTTTATTGTTCACTCATAACAATCAAGTCTGAGCAATGAAGTGAAAGCTACAGGTGGAAAATGAACTTAATGGATTCAATTCAATTGAAATGCATCAATTTCATACTAGAAAGTTTTAAATATTGTCATATTAATTGAATATTTGCTGCCATATAGTGTTTTAGTCACTTTTATTCATGTTGTTCGAGCATTTGTTTCATGCTCATAATGTGATAGTGAATAGGCATACATAATGCTTCATCAATAGAGCATTAAGAAATAATGGAAGCGCATCTGGAGGAACTTCAAGTTCTCATTTTCCTTATTCTATAAGAGTGTTGAGCTGAGAGTGCATGTTTTCTAAAGCATTCATGTGTGATGAATAAGTGGTAGAAATCATCAAAGTAACCTACAAGAATGGTGTTGCATTCTGAACTTACTAGGAAAAGATGTCTAAGAAGAGTTCCTCATAGTTGTGAGTAAAGAAAAGAGCCATCATATGTCACCAGTGGTCAATGAATGTATAGTTGTGTTTGATAAAAAGGGAAGCCTACAAGTTATCTATCAAAGAATTATACATTTTGAATAAGTGTACAAGGGAAGCATCATAAAGGAAAAATGGTGTTGTTTCATTCAATTTAAAACAGCAATGAACTGTGAAGAAGCATGCAGAACATCATTCAATAATGATAGTTTCACATCATCATGTTGTTGTTTGAAGAACAAAAGGTGTGAATGGTAAATGTGATCAAGATAATTTAAACCACTAAAATTATAATGACTGAATGCAAATGTTGCATTAAATTGAGTAAATGAATCAATTTAAAATGTTTTGAAGGAGAACAAGTGCATGGAACAACCACATCTTAATGGGAACATAAAAATGCATGAAGAGTGCCAAAGATGGGATATTGGCATTGTCAAATCAGGCTATTTGAATATAGAATACAATTCTCAGTGTGTTCATAGACAGTGTAAAGGTATTTTGCATTTTTTAAGTGTCCAAGTACATAAAGTAGAGACAATTTTTGATAAGTAACTATAGGGTCTAAATCATTTTAAGCTTTATTGTGATCTGCCATCAAACAAACAGTGAAAAGAATTTAAGTGTTATTTTTTGAGTAAAGAAAATCTACTTTCTAAGAACAAGTAAAGGAATGTCACAACATTAGAAGTACAGAAATGAAGAGCATTTTTTCTTTTAAAAATAACAGAACACCCAAATGGGATTTTGATTTCAAATATAGATTGATTTTAAAAGTGCAAAGTGTCATGATGGAATTGATATTAAAATGCAGATTTTTCCTTGCTACAGTTAACCCATTTGGTGGTTTTGACAAAGAACAAAGATGTGTGGATTTCTTTAAAAAAAAAAATGTCCACATGGGGTTTTAGCTGAAATACAATGTTTTCAAGAAAATGCATTAAAAGTGGCACAAACTCTTAAAACCCATCTGGGTTTTCTTCATTTAGGAAAGGGTTTTTCTTTTTGAGCTCATACAAAAGACATGAAAATACTATGATGTGTCAAGCCCAAAAATGTTCAAGATGCTCAGATAAAAACATGATTATAGGTTGCGGCCTGAAGGAAGCTTTCTGGTTCATAAAATGCACAAAGGTTAGAAACCCATTTGAGTCTTCTTTCAAAGTCTCTAAATCCAAAACAAGGAGTGTATAAAGTGTAGGGGTTCTTCATGAAAGTTCGTTTGGAGCATATTTAAGCTTGTGGCTTGCACAATGGCCTACATTTTTGTTCCTTAATGTTCATCTTTTGCTCACAAAGGAAAGCTTTTATGAGCTTTTATAAAGAGAAGAACATAATGAGAATGCAAGGAGAATAAGAACTTACCCTCATGTGCTTGAAGATACCTTATGAGCTCACAATGAAGCCATAATAGAGCTCTATATAAGGCCTCAAACAATGTCTCCCATGGCGGCCGAAGTGGAAGAATAAGGAAAAAGAGATACAAAATACCAAAAGCCATTAGAAGTATGCCTTGGCTGCAACTTTTAAGCCGAAAAAAATTTCAAAATGGTGCAAAAGAAGCCATGAAATGGCTTGAGAAAACATTTACTAGTCCATTCTGGTGGAGTTTCGACTAGTAGAGGGGTCGATGACCAATCTCCTACTCTTCCAACTCAAACCCTATCATCATGGTGGCGGCTTATTCCTTTCTTGTAGAGCTTTCTCTCCAAAGCAAAATGAAAAGAGGCCAAAATTTTAGGGTTTTCTTTTGTTTTGTTGGAGGTTCCCTAACCCTAATTCAAATTTAGGGGTATTTTGCAAGTATTTTTTTAAAAATACCATGGTGACTAATGCTTTAGGTTGACCCTTTTCAGTTTTCACTTGACATTTTTTTTGTCTAAGTTTTTTAGGGTTAGGAATTTAGATATATTTCAAATATGCCTTGCCTTGGTGAAATAAAACTCACATAAAGACTTAGGTTTTTATTTTCATTGATTTTCTAGAAATCAATCAATATTCAGTGATAAGGGTTGTCTCTCATATTTTTATGATTTTTTATAAGAAAAATCAAATTGTAATGGAGATATTGAAGTTTGTATTTTGCAAAGATTTCCAAAATATTTATTGCAAAATAAATCAAATTGGAGAAAAGAATAAAACTACATGTTTTGTAAAGCAGAAGATAAAACAATATTTTATAATTTTTTTTTATTCTTTCTTGCTAATTTTAACAGTTTGTGAAGGAAAAAGAGAGTTGGCTTTTCTTGGGAGGATTTGAGTTGCATGGAGAGGAGATAAGGTGTTTTTTTCACTTTTAAAGCAAAGTGGACCTATTTTTAGGTGCTTTTCAGCATGGACATGCAAAAAGTGTGAGTCTTCCACTTTTGTTACCATTATGGGTTAGTTTGATGCTTTTTTAGAGCTTTCTTCCTGAGCTCGAATTAGGGTTTTGGAGCTTTTATATTTGGAAGAAAAACTTATATTTTTTTGAAGTTCAAATTCATTGTTTCTTCCTCTCATGCTGAAACAAAGAGTTTTATAAGCACAAATTTGTACTCATAGTTTTGATACTCCTTCAGTTGAATAAAGCATATTTCCTATTTCTTAATTTTTGTGTCATTTACAATTATAGTTTGATGTTATATTGTGATTTATGTTTACATAATCCTTGTTATATCCTAAAATTACAGTTCTTGATGTAGAAAGTTCATAAAATATAGGTTGCATGTTGTGTTTAAACCTAAATCTTAATGCAAACCAATTATGTGTTGAGTGTTCATGAGGGATTGTGAAGTACTCTTATTTTCTGAGAGTTATTTGTGGGTAAAAAACCAAAGTCATCATTAAGTTCTGAAAATCACTTTAAGTCATAGTTTTCATTTCAGTTATATTTCTAACTCTTTTACCTAAAAAATCATTTAGAATAGGATTATCATTCAGAGAACCAACTCACTTTGGAGATTCCTTCTTCATTCAGATCACCCACATTTGAAGAAGGTTTCCATGTGTCAATAGATATTTAAATTTCTGGAAATTTAGCATAGGGTGCATATCTGATTGTTAACAATTACGATAGAAATTGCAATCTTGGAGTCTTGTGAGACCTCCCTTTGTCACTACTGTGATCATGTCAACTTTTCCAAGCTCATTGTCTTACATTCTCCCTTCATTTTCCTTAAGTTCCTTTGGGTGGAGGTGGTATTACTTCACTATCCTTTCTTGTTTTTGTTTGATCAAGCAGCATGGTATCTTTTGCAGTGTTCAATATTCTTCTTTCCTTTAGCGCATTTTCTTCTTCATGGCTTTCTGGTTGTCTTTGGAGGTGGAAACACCAAAGTGGGAGTTTGAATGAGGAAAACTCTTATACAACCCCAACATTTTTCCCTTCTTGGTTGTGTGTAGGTGTATGTGTGTGTGGATTTCGCTGGTGAACTAGACCCTCAATGAGTTGGTCTTCGTCACCCTTACTTTCATCTACCTTCTTTACCATTTATATTGTTATTTCTCATATTTTAATATCATTTTCTTCATTTCATCAAACTTAGTTAGCTAGACAGTTATTAGGTTTTCTCATTTCTTGTACTGTATCTTTCTGGTTGTATAGATGCCAGTGCACTAGAGAGATGTCAACATGTCATGTTGTTGTCCTTGAACCGCGCTGCCATCCTTGGGTAGAGAGTTGTCTAAGCTACAATTCAAATTCCAAAAACTAGCTCATCTAGCCCCATTCAGGTTTTTGGCTCTGTAGAGTGATAGAAGCACTTGAGAGTGCTCTCAATTCTCTATCCTTGACCTAAACACCTGTTAGCTTGAGGTAATATAGGGAAACCCTCCTCTCTCAGCTCTTCATGACCTAGAGCCTTAGTGTGGTTGGTCCCTCTACCTTACAAACACACATCAAATCTTTCCTATTTGCAACTCAAGAGAACTAAACCCTAGGAGATTGGCTCTTTCTTGTGGCAACTAGCCAATCATCAAACCCTAGTTGGTTTTTTGATTGAATGTGATTCAAAGTAAAAATAAGTTAATCCTAGTTACTCTACTAGTTATATCTAGGATCTCTTTTATTACTCCATATTTTGGTGAATCTGACATATCCTATGCTTACAATTTTCTAATATATATAGCATAAATTTTGAAAATTGATTCAAAACCTAGGTTATTTGAATGTCTTACTATTGATTTGCATTTGTTTCATGTTTAAAAATTAATAATTTGAATTATTTGTCCATTATACATTAAAATCAAAATTAAAAAATATTATAAATTTAATTGCATAATTTTAGATCTGATTTTCCTTGTTTAGGGATTAGATCATAGTTATTTCATTATGAAATTTTGGTGCAATATTAGGTTGTTTTCATTTGTCAAATTTCATACATTTTTTAGTGAAAAATATTTAAAAAGTAAAGATATGCAGTGTTTTTCATTTCAAAAACTCAAAAAGTGTTATCTTTCAACATTTTCAAGATAAATTCAATTAGTTACAAAATTTTAAATTCTGAAAATTTTCATTTGAACAACATATTGTATTTCTTCAAAAACATAAAAATTTATGCATGTGTTTACTTCACATAGATAAATTAAGTTTTCATACTTTTTCATAAATATATTTGTTTTTAGACCTGAACCTATGCAACCTTAGTCCCTCAGAAACTATAGTTGATTTCCATACTTTTCATTTGTTAAAATCTTGCATGTCTAGTCTAGGGTGCCCACGCCCCTATCTAGTCAATATGGCATCAAATTTTCTATTGAAAACCATGTATGTGATCTCTATTCAAATCTAGTTCTTGTTTGGGTAGTTGGTCCCAAAGCTTCTAGATTTTGTTGTGCATTGTCAGTTTGGTCCTAATTCATCAAATTTTCATAATTATTCTTATTTTTCTCATCAAGAGTGATCACAATATTTTCCAACCTACTTGGTTCTCCCTTGGGGACAAACAAACAACATTTTGTGCCTAGACTTTATATTTTCTCAATATGTTTCCCTTTACCCCTCTTAAGATATATCCTAAACCAAATATTATAATTTACCCTACTTCCCATGTTCTTAAATGTCAAACTATATTTTCCCTCATTATTGGACCTCCTTCAAAGAAATCTAAACCTCTTGGTCATATCCTAAACTTTGAAAAATAAAGCACACACCCAAATATGTCACAACAACCACATTATCATGCATTCACCCATACATATAACACTCAAAATAATAAAAAACCAAAGAAAATTTTAATTTCCATTCCATTTCCTCAACCATATATTTCCCTCACATCTCATCCTTAACATGATGGCAAAGAGTATGATCTTTTTGAGCAACTTCATAATACTATAACCAAGATCTCCCTTTGGGATTTAATTCAAACTTCACCTACCTACCATGATATGCTCCAAGAGGCTTTAAAAAATATTTTTTTACCACTTTTTGTTAAACCAAATGATGTAGTGGTCTTGTTATATAACATGAATGCAACAAACTTGGATATTACATTCCCTCAACATGAATTGCCTCCTCTTTTAAGTCCAAAAGAAATATGAGGCTCTAATGGTATTTATCATCATTAATAAAATTAGGATTAGGCTTTCTCTCATTAACAATGGATCAAGTCTTAATTTTTGCAACATTGGCCTTTTAGATAAGATTGGTGTGGATAAATCTCTCATAAAAATCGATAATATTTCTAATTGTGACTTTGATAATGTTGGTAGCCAACCGTTGGGTACAATTACATTACCCATTAAGGTAGGACCCATGAATTTTCCTACCCTTATCTATTTCATGTCAGAACCTCTCTCATATAACCTTCTTCTAGGTACACCATCGATTCATGCCATGAAGGGAGTCTCGTCTACTCTTCACCGTATAATGAAATATGAGTATAATAACAAGATATTTATCGGTAAAGTAGATAACAAAAATTATTTACATGCCCAAACTGAGCATAAAATTTCCAACTCTCTTACTACTTTAATTCCATCTTCAAAATTGGAACCATCACCTTCTAAAAGTAATGATACTATGAATACACTCTTTGATGATGATTAGGGTTCATTAGATTTTACACCTACTTTCATTCAAGAGTATAAAATATCACCATCAAAGCCAATAGAGTTGGAGATTGTTTCAACACATTCTTGTCATTTCTCTGAACTCAATGTGAAAATAGTGATCACAATATTGCTTCATCTTCAAGTATATTCTTTGGTGATGATTGGGGTTCATTACATTTTACACCCTCCTTTGTGGGAGAGTATAAAATCTCACAATCTAAAATTAAAGACTACTATGTTTCATTTGCCCAACCTTTTTCTACATCAACAAAATGAAAGCCATCATCCCATGATAGTGATGGAAACTCTTGAGCTTTCATCCCTCATGTGTTGGAAAATCCTAATACAAACAATTCCTAAATAGGATTAGCATTCTTGCAAAAGAATCAATTCTTGTCATAATCATTTAGAAATGACTTCTCCATCTGAGTTGTAAAAGTGTTGTTTAGTAGGATCTTGAGCTTGGGGGATAACACATCCCCCAACTTGATTTCATCTTACCCCTTCAGTGTTAAAATGAAAGGACCCTTTTTGGCTTCTCCATAATTTAGTGTGAGTATGAGCATAATTTCATACCCTCAAAGTAGGGGCTAAATGTAGCATCACAAATTGTCACCCTTGATAATTTCACCTTATGTTTGGCTTCCCCCTAAGTTCGTGTCCCTGATTACACTTATTTATTACTCATTTAGTTGTCATTTTCAAAAAAAAAGAATTAAATATAAGAAAATTAATTAATTAATTATTAAAAAATCCAAAAATTAAAATAGGGATATACTAGGGCACCTCATCACCCTTGTCTCCCCTAATCAGGCCCCAAATTTAATATTTTATTTTCAAAATTAATATGTTCATGAATTCAAAACCCTTTGTTGGCTTATCGTAATGGTTAATGTGAAATATGTTGAAACTCATATAAATATAACTATTTCCCTCAATTTGAACATCTAATTATTTTGATATCTTTTGAGCATCCCAAAATAAATCAAGGAAATTTCAAGAGCAGAATAAGAAATATTTTTTGCCACTTTTTCAACCAATTGCATATAAGTAAGATGTTTCACATTGCATATTTATTATTTTTGTGAGAACTAACATTTGTAGGATCTTCAAACATCTATCCATTTCACCTTGTATTAGATGTGTCAAATGATTTCAATCCATGAAGGAATACAAATTTAATGGTAAGTTACATCATAGTGATTTATCATTTGTTTTTATCCATTTACCTTTGCTCGACCTAGGGTAAGCACTCTTTATCAACATCATGATAGTCATTTGTGGAGGTGGAAAAACCAAAATAAGATTTGACTAAGGAAATCCCCTATACAGCACAACCCTTCTTCCCTTTTCTGTCTTGCACATTATAGGTTTGAAGTGGATTGAAGACTTCAAAGCATCAAACCCTAGATCATGCATTGAATCACCTTATGTCATTGAATTGGGGAAAATTTGATAATTCATAAATTGTCGCATCTCAAATCTAGATTTTCATATTCAAAGACCTATAGAGCATGATGTACCTACACCTTTTTTTAATCTAGAAATTCATCATCTCTAGAATAGGGCACCTAGTGCCCCTGGCTAGTCAAACCAAGCTCAAATTTATATCACAAGTTCTTCTCTATCTGATCTACTCAGATCTGCTTTCAGTTTCTATGTTTATGTTTTGTACCTTTTTGGATCTGTGATAGTTCATCTCCTTGGAATTAAGTTACATAATAATCAATACCAATCTTCATCTTCTCATCATCAAATCTAATCATTTCAATACCAACCAACAAAAGGGGACCAAAATCCTAATCAACTATCTTGGCTCTTCCTTGAGGATAGTACCCAAGTAGTTTATTTTGGTCATTTTTGTATCCCCCAATGTTCAATGGTGGAATGTGTGATTATCTCTAGGTCCCATTTCACCATCATCACAAAAATGAGAAAAATAAGTTCAATCCACTTCCCAACTTTGTCTAATGTAATGCCTCGTCTTATAACCTAAGGAATGTTGCAATTGTGTATAAAAGTGAAATAATTTTTTTTTTAAAGTAATAATATTAAGTTAATTAGTTGCATACATTCACTAAGTTACGCGACGTTACACTACTTGAGTTTCCATAGATGACTTTAGTATTTAGCATTGCACATATTTAATTAACATAAACTTTAAAAGTAAACATTGCATATCATTTGAAATTCCATTCAAGATAGTTTAAAGTACAAATATGATTTCTTACATTGCATTTGATAAGATATTACAATAATCATTCATCTGATGAGGTAGATCAATAATAGTTATGATTACATTTTACAAATGTTCACCTCATAAACAATTGAGGGATGTTACAATACAAGATTTCAAATAATGCAATAAAGAAAGTACACATATGTATCCAAGTACGAGCTCTCCATCCATGAAGCTCTCGTTGCCATGATCATAAACTGGGGACCCAACAAAGTAAGGTGCACATTCCACCTAACCATGTGGTACTCGTAGGTCCACCCCCCGTGCTAGGAGATAGTAATATGGTTACCTAGACATAACCTATTCACCCTAGACACAAGTACATAACTAACTGATGGTTACATTGCTTCCAGAGTTAAGACAATCAAATATGCTAAGAACACAAGGTAAACTGTTATTTTAGGTGGAGTGTCATCACAATGTTGCAAAGGTTACCCTAGTGTTTCTTCCTAGGTTTTGGCCCCCAACTTGGGTTACCCTGGTAACCTCTTACGAAACCCGGCCCCATTTGCAAACTATTGTGGAATCGAATATCTTTTAAGGTAACAAGATATCGATTTGCCATTCCAGGCCTTCTCATCTTATACTCAAGACTGAACTAGCTCAAGAGTCCATAAGTGAGGCATAATAATCTTATTAAGTATTTTAATTCTAACTACTGTGTTGTTAAGTTATCACTGACTTACTAACTCTTTGTAAGTTACCCTGACACCACTTTGTGTGTCAGCCCTTACACAGAGCCACTCCCCTAAACATAACAAAGGAATTCTAAGTTTCCCTGACTAAGGTTTACAAGGTGCACAAAATTCAATCACATAATAACAAATGACACACAACGGTCATTAAATATTTTATTCATAAACTAGGTGTCAATACACCATACTCAAACATGTGCACTACCCTAG
The DNA here is from genome assembly GCA_007258455.2 of Sequoia sempervirens. Taxonomy (NCBI): domain Eukaryota; kingdom Viridiplantae; phylum Streptophyta; class Pinopsida; order Cupressales; family Cupressaceae; genus Sequoia; species Sequoia sempervirens. The sequence continues at coordinate 16,309 of VDFB02323717.1, read as the reverse complement.
TCAACTCAAGAAATGCATTTGAACAATAACACCACTCTTACTATACAGATCATTCTGGAAGACTTATACATCTAAGACTTTCCCAATTTGCCCAATAAGAAACATGATTAAAGCAAATCAAGAAAAATAAACGTCTATTATTCGGATTTACTAAATCCAGTCAATCATTAACTTGAAGTAAAAATAATTAATCAACTAAAATATACTCATCTTCCATTCAATACGAAAATCAGGTCTGCAATTTGCCCAATTTCATAACCAAATAATATAATAAAAACAATATAAACTCTGTTTCATTATTAAACAATAAAACATATTTATATAAACATTCTAATCATGGTGTTTGATTATTCATTTAAATAACTATATTAACTTATTTAAATAAAGGAATAAATCTTATTTATATTGGTGAATATATACATATATTTATATATATATACATATATATATATACATATATATATATACATATATATTTAATAAACAAAATAATAAACATTTTAAAATAAAAGTATTAATAAAAAAGATAGAACCATAAGTTCGCAGGGCCGTCGGCTGCCACTGCCGAATCCCCATTGGGGCACGGTTGTGCACGCCACGCTGGCACTGCCTATGAAGGCAACGGTCGGTGTTGCCCTCACAGTCGGCTCCCTTAGGGGTCGGCCATGGGGGTAGCCCCCCCTACGGCTGCATTACTTAACATTAAACTCTAAACAAACAAAAATCACTGTGATTTAAAACAAAAATTTCTTGCGGAATTTCATTTCCATTTTTCTTTAAAAAAATCTAAAACCCTTATCACGCCTTTACGGCGATTTTGTGATTTTAAAACAGGAAATTAATAATCATCAAATGATTCGCCTATACGGTGATTTCAAAGAAATTTCATATAAAAGATATAAGATTTACAATACCATTTATATATAAATTTATATAAATGTATTAACATATATGTAAATATATATAAATTCAACAATGTTTTCATATGAAAAAAATCTAGAAAAATTTCTACAGGTATGAAATAGGGAAACTGAATATTTCAACAATATGCACAATATTTTCCTCTAATAAATTCTATTAAATTTCCTGAGGATTAAATTTCATTTTTCAAGCAGATAATTTCCTTCTCAAATTTTAATACAATCTATTTCCTACAGGAAACTTTCAACAAAGAAATAATAGTCTGTAGAAAACTTTTAACAGAGAAATAACTATTTTCCCTACAGATCATTTACCGAGAAGAACAGGAATTTAATAAAATAAAATTTCTTTTGCTAGCCTTTTTTTTAACATCAAACAAATTATAAAATACAAGGGAAATACCTGTTTCCTGAAGCTTCAAATATTCTGTCTGGTGAAGAACAACTTTGCCTGTAGCTTCCAAAGATTTTCACAAACACCAATTCCCAATATTCCAAAACCAGAGAACTTCCACAAATATACAACAGTAAAAAAAAAAAAACAAAAGCAATTTTTTTAACAGAGGAGTAATCTTTTTTCATTTCCCGAGAGAATAATGTAACCCTCTGTATTTCCCAAATCCTAGATATCCTCTGAGAATTTCCTCAACCAAAAACAATAAATTTTAACTGGCACACTTGTCGAGAAGAACAAATATCTTCCAACAACTTCCCGACAATCTTTCCTTTCAAGATTTGCATGCCTTTAATTTATTTTAAATTTCCAATTTTCAAAATACAAAATTTATTTAATAATTAAAAATGCCATTTCCCAAATAATATTTAATTTCAAATTTAAATTTATTCACACATTTAAAACAATTTTAATTTAATCAATTAATTTATTTAATTAAATGAATTTAATCTTAATGATCAAATTATTTAACCAAACAAACTAATTAATTAATTAAATAAAATGTAAAACTTATTTCTTTAACATTTAAAAATTAATTTAAGTAAACAATATATTAAAGCATAACAAACTATCATAAAAATGATAAAATTTTCCTTTCAAGCAATTGATCCAATCAGGGACAAACAAGACCATCTATGACTTCGAACTAAAACTGACAATGTACTGTGACTAGGTTAAAGACTAGACTAGGATAAACTATGTTACTACCTCCCAATCAACATTTCCGTTGAGTCTTGACACGCTTAGACCTGAGTAACCAGGTGGAGTCGGTGTCATGTACCTGCAATCCTGCAATCAACAAATAACATGCATATATATATATATCCATTGTACAGGCACACCGTGCAGAGGAAATCACAGACATCACAGGGCACTCCCAAGCGAGTGATGCAATTCTATTCTCCACACCAATACACATCACATCAGACTGACAAATTAAATAACAGTTAGTCCATCATAAACATATATATAGCAATAACATCTGAAAGAAAACATCTATGCTATATCAAAGCATGTCAGAAATCAATTATCACCATACAATGTATCATCATGTCACAAAGTGAATCCACTGTCGCTCAAAATCAGCAATCAAAATATCCAAACCAAAGTACCAAAGTCTAATAATGTGAAAACATGCAAACAGAAACATAAGCATAAATGGAGGGGTACTACATCTAATGGAACCATCATTTCAATTTTAGCATAAACATTTGCCACTATTATTACCCTATACCTCACAAAACCATTATCTTCAATGCCTTATTTCTTTAGAATACTCTTAACAAGATTAAACAACGAAAAATTTCAATAGTAGAAAATATTCAAAATTTTGTGGTCTAAAACCTTACTATTACATATAGATATATTTTATTCCTAACCAAATGCTTATAAGTGATTCCACCAATAAAGAAATATAAATAGTAGAAAAAAATTCCATGAGAACCACCACACACTAGTGCACAAAATATCCACCATAGGTCATTTTTATTTTCATTTTTTAAATTAAATTTAGTTTAAATTGCATTCTAAAACTTATTTCATTGTTGAAAACATAGTTTAAATTTTGTTTACAATTTAAATTTATTTTTTCAATTAGAAATGTTGATAAATTCTAGGTCGACCAACCTTTTAGAATCCCGCACCATACTTGTCCAAATATTTCACTCAATATTGAGCAATAAACTTGAAGAATTATTGGTTAAATTTATGCAATACAAATTATTTTAATGCAAACCTACTCTTGGTTGCAATGGTTTTCACAATCATAATAAATTATGGCCCACTTCAAAACTCCTATTTGCTAAAATGATGTATTCCACTATGGAGTGAGGACAAGAGGAGTGGCACACTTATTACTTTTCATATGATGTTATCAAGGATTTAAATATTACAAAAAGGAAGTTGGTCTTACTATTTTCCCATCCAATAACTAGACTATATATAATTAATGTAAAGCTAAATTTTAATAAATTGGTACACGCATTAGGGAATAATTAATCACTTCTAGGATCATTGGTGGATGGTTTTTTATAAATCATCCAAAAAAAATTATGTAACTCTTAATTTTTTATATACATATTTTATTTCATGGAAACATGTATAGTATTTTAATTTTAGAGAGTTTCAAGGATTACGTTGAAGCATGCCCCAAAATAAACCTATGAATGTACAATCCATGCAAGTTCATTATTATATCCCTTCCCACTCATGTTATCCCCTATCCACTTCTTATCCAACACTACAAGATTACCACTAATGAAACACACCAAAGAATCTCAGTGATGCACTCTTTGACATGGATTTTTATCAATCACATTTTGTAGCTAGTCCTTGCTACCTATTACTAGGGGTGATCCTAATGATCCATTTTTTATTGTTATAAAATTTAGCATGGGAAAAAATATGTTCAACACACTTGCACCATTTTCCATCAATTGTGTTTAGGTCCTCTTCAAGGCATTAAGGATGTCCCTCTAGACATGGTGGACTATTGTATTGCTCTAGAGGAATTCACATAGCTACAAGAAGCATCATAAACTAGGATGGGTGACAATAGGAATAATATATCACAAAGATAAATTTTATTTTTCAATGAAATTTTATTTTAATTTTATATTAATAAGGATAATTACTAATAAATAAATGATAGATTTTTTTTAATAGAACCTATATCCAAATAAATGTAAACAATTTTATAGCAGTATGTTCATTTTTGTCAACTTTTATATATACTATATGGTACAAGAAATATTTACATTCAACATTTACATTTTATTTTCTTATAGATCCCCTTATTTTCTTACCCATTATATGTCGATACTAATGTTTATTTTATAGTCTCTTCCCACTCTCAACACTTATATGTATCTATATTCATCTTTTTTTGAGGATTCTTGATCATCTAATTAGACCATCACTTGTCACATGAATCTCTTATCATCAACAATAAATTAAAGTAATTTAGAATTTGCATCAATTGATAGTTCATAGATTATAGATTATAGTTCATAGTAGATAGTTGATTGATGATAGTTCTTGTTTTTTTAGATAAGATTATAGTGGTTTTCATAGGTTTCTCCACCTAATAATTTAAACTATAAAATGAAATAGAAAAATATTATAACATATAAAAATAAAACATAATCCCACATAAAAGTGTTGGAAATAAGCTAGAAAATAAAGGAGAAATTATGCAATCCAAAAATTAAACACAAAATATACCTACACGATAAAAAAATAGTTTATCCAAATATAGAAATCCCTTAAGAATCTAACAAACACCCCATCCACTTAATACCTCTAACAACCCTTGTACCCATGTCCTTAATTTTCAATCTACCCTACTAACCATCGCTGATAACCATCACCTTATTAGGCACCACCTTCAAGTGTTGTCACCACAATTATAGAGAAATTTAAATTTGACACCATGAGTGACTTAATATATTTTCACAATCCTTTTTAATAAACCTTAAAAAAATATGACAATTAAGCACTAGTCACCTCTAATATCCCTTAATAACGAGATACCAACAATTATTTGATCACTAGAAAAATATATTGGAGGAAGTAAGCTCCTCAATATCACCATTAAATTCTCAAATATCTTCTTCAAGATTCCTATTTTTTACTAAAATTTTGTGATAATGCATGGACTTAATTCTCCAACACCATCACCTATATCTTCTACACTACCTATTCATCTTATTCTTCCACATTCATTTGCTTTGAAAAGAGAAAAATAAGTTCAAGCCTCCTCTCAAGGGTAAGTGCATTTAAATGGGGGATAAACAAGTGGATATCCTTGAATTTTTTAGAAAAATGCATGTGTTATGAAATACATACCACGTTTGTATTTTAACATGTAACGCCCGTCGTGCAAACCCCAGAGAACACACACAATGTAAATAATTTTAAAAAAAATAATAATTAAATTAATCATGCAATAAACATTAACCATAATCACAAACACATCACATCACATTATCACACTTAGTTCTCTGGGGCATGCGAGGTTACATCACAACAACTAAATGGAAATAAAATATAACACATCCATTAATTAAAGTACATCAATAACCGAGAGTGAAAGTATCACTACATTACATAATACAATCATGATGAATCTCTTAAATAAAGTTACAAATGATCCTAACTATTACATCATCATTATAATATTACATTACAAGCTCATGGTAAATGAATTACATTGAATTTCCCAAACATGTGGGATGATACAAGTACAATGAAATTTGAAATACAAAGTGAACACTAGTACAACTCCAACTGCGGAAATGCTGAGAAGACAGGATGCTAATGGGGAACCCAATGGGTGCAGAGCACGTTCCACCCAACCATGTGAATTATAAATAACTCACCCCCCATGCTCAGAGGTGACAAGGAAGAGAACCCGACCATAAATGCCAGACCGACTCATGAAAAACATAGTACAAAAACAAACTCAAGGTATACAATGAAATAACCATCAACGTTCACAAATCAAACATGACGAGATAAAGCTATGAAAATCATCACAATTAAACAAAGCATTATCAATTAAACAAGTAACTAAATAACAACCATAAATCAAATCCACAAGAATCAGAAACAACATTAAGAATACAATATCCAGAGGCAACCACAAACAAAGCACAAGGGTGTCAAGTGGAGAGTGTCATCGCATAGCTCTCATGGGATCTCCTGGCCCTTCCTCCAACTGAGGCACTAGCACCCATCTATGGATCTCCTAGCCCTTCCTCCTAACTGAGGCACCGACGCCATAGGGTAGCTAATGCGGAGCCGATAATCTCTCATGAAGATGAGACTACGACTTTTCCGACCACGACCTTCTCAGTCCATCACTAGTCTATGATAGCTCTAATGCATAGACGAGGAATCCAGTTTTAATTATCTTGTGTGTTTTACTACCCATCCCCCCTAAATTCTATTGTTTAGGTTATCACTTGTTTAACTACTCTTACCTGGGTTATCCTGAGCCCTTCCTCATTCCGAGGCACCGACGCCCACAAAGAGCCACTCTCCCTATGACCCCTAACATAAACCAAAACCAGGCAAGGGTTGAACTAAAACAAATAAAGCATAATACTCAAAATGAGAACATGCAAGGCATTAACCCTCTCGCAACAACACATAACCAAAGGTTTTAATAAAACCGTTCAACCCTTCCAAACATTAAACCAATAAGTTTTCAATTCTAAAAGTATAACCAAAAATGCGGATAACAATGAAAATTAAGCATGCCTCTGGAACAAGGTTACACAATCAACAACGGGTTCCCACATCGAAGAGTAAAATTTACAACAATTAAATGGAAAACGATAACTAGATCACACGATTTCATAACCTAAGGTAAACAATTATCTCAATTGCATAAAACATTTCAATTTTAAAACTATATAAAGAAACACAACATGTTCGGAGAAATTCATGTAATTTGCTTGCCCACAATTGAACCATAATTCTACACCAAAATATAATTAATTCTTTAAAACCAACGAACATCAGATATATATAAAAATAATACATTAATTTTATTTTAACAAAAATCACTAATTAAAAAAAATACATTTATTTTTATTTTTAAAAAATAATAATATATAAATATATATATATAAATATATATATGAATATATATATATATAAATATATATATATATATATATATATATATATTTATATATATATATATCAATATATATATATATATAAATATATAATAAAACAAAACCTAAGTGGCCGGATGTATAACGTCCTTACTGCCACGCAGCAGTCCAGTAAGGATCGGGCCAGGGCTACTGCAGGGATGGAGGACGGGGTACGGCCCAACCGTCCCCCCCTTAATCCCAAAAAAATATTTAATAATCACAAATAAAAACATTAGCTCGGCTACCCAATTTTTTTTTTTAATTAACAAAAAGAAATACGAACCAGACAAAATATAATATACTTCACATGAATTTGGAAATACGAGCCAGTTATTACATAAATATGTACAAATAATTATATATATATCTATATATATATTCGTACTTCTAAAGAAGAAAGGTCATATATAAAAAAAAATACAACTGTATATAAATATATAATAGTAAATAACATTTTCAATAAAAGATAGATTATCAAAATGAAAATTATATTTGTATACGAATATTATATATATATATAGATAGTTGAAGAGTGGTTTGTTCCAGATAAGATTAAGGATTTTCTTTCATAACAACAAAGATAAATTGGACATTCCAAAAATGTGTTTTTTGAAAACAACATTCCTAAAGAATTTTCATATAAAGAAGACCTAATTATTTACTTATTTCCTTTTTATCAGAGAAATCATTTTTCTCTACTACTCAAACATATTTTCTTTTACAAGCATAGATTAATTCAAAACACATTTCTATATATATATATATATATTAACAGATCCAAAACAAACAAGAGGAGAGGGTGGAACCTAGAGTCCTGCGCTCCCGAGAAACTAATGAAGCCTGCTCGATCTCGATGCCTCTATGAAGAGCTTCTAGTTCCTGCTTGAATCCGTCTCTCCAGAATTTTGTGCCCGAATTCGAATCCAATACTTTATATAGAAAACCTACCCAACTTAATGCAAGCAAATGAAAGAACTATTTTTCCCCAAAACTACAGAACAATTAACTTGTGCAACCCTAACTCAACAATCCTCTCTGTGAGAAAAACTCACATAAATTTCAATTAAATAAAAGATATTGTCAATTTCTTCCAAAAGCCCACAAAAATCCAGAATAAAAGAAATTAATTCTTTAAAAGCAAGTTTTTCAGTCAGATCTCAATTCTCATTCGTTCTCACAACTTTTTCAATTCTTTTATTTATTTATTTTTCTATTTTCAATACTTTTGTGTTAATTTTTGTTTTTACAACTATATTTGCAAAGCACATTATCTAATTTATTTTAATAATTATCCACAACAAGATAATTAATTAAAATAATAAAACACATTTTAATATTTAAATTATCATTTAATAAAATACATGACTTTTAAAATATTTAAATATTTTAAATACAATTAAATTCTAACATTAAAATTTAACAATCATTTCCATTATTTAAATAAAATAAATCATAACTTATAAAATACCACATCAATAAAATATGACAATACACAAACACAAATCACAAATAACGACAATTACAAAAATGAACAATACCAATCAACAAGACGGTTTGACATCATGGGACGGGATGACTTCATTGTCACCTCTGTTTCAACATTTAACCGTTGGGATATTGGTGCTTGCCCTGTCCTGCCGAAGCAGGGGGAATCGAGACTCTGTACCTGCAATCCTACATACAAACGAGGCCGTGTACACGTGTATACATATATATATTCAAAGCATTGCATTGTGAGAAGGAATCGCAGAATAGCAGGGCACTCGCAAACGAGTGATGCTACACTGTCCATCACACCTATTCTAACAATTATAATATAATTGATAAATTAACATTTCTAAACTATCAAATCATCACATAACATAATTAATTAAAACACTGCATCATAACATAATTCTGAAAATCAACTAACATAACCAACCATAATGTCATATGAAATAATCATGTTCACTAATGAAATAACATCATCCTCAAGCATATAACTAACCAAATCAAACAATAACAGTACCATCATATTATCTGAGTATCAAAACAAAACATAAATACTACTAAGTCCAACTAGCAAATAGGAGGGTTATTACATCCTCCCCCCCTTAAATCCGGCTTACTCCTGTAAGCCAGAAAACAAGTAAGGGTAGGATTCTCTAATACGGGAAGCATCCTCACATGTCGCTAAAGTCTCATCATTGGGATCCCACTGGACCCTCACCTGCTCAATATCCCTGCATCTGAGAATGAGTCTCCTATGCTGCACCATGGCCACAGGCTCTAGAGCTAGCTTCCCGTCCTCGACCTGTAGAGCATTCCAATCAAGAACGTGAGTAACATCAAGAAAGTAAGGTCTAAGAACTGATACATGAAAAACATCGTGAATTCACTACAGACTGAGTAGAAAAGCTAGGCGATAGGCAACTGGACCAATATGCTCTAACACCTCTAACAGACCTACAAAACGGGGTGCAAGCTTAGAACCCTTTCCATAACGAATAGGGCTCTTCCGAGGACGAACTCGAAGAAACACTTGATCTCCAACTGCAAACTGCCTGTCAACTCTATGTGCATCAGCATATTTCTTCTGCCTGTCTTGAGCTGCTACTAGATGCTCTTGGATGCGAGCTACCTACTGCTTCATGTCACGAAGCATCTCGGGTCCAAGAAGAACCCTATCCTCTAATTGATCCCAACTTAGAGGGGTACGACAAGGACGACCATACAAAGCCTGATATGGAGCCATGCCAATAGAACTGTGATAACCATTGTTGTAGGAAAACTCAACAAAATGCAGATAATCTTCCCAACAAGATTGTTGGTCCATGACGTACATACGAAGCATATCCTCCAGCACCTGATTAACTCTCTCAGTCTAACCATCTGTCTAAGGATGGTAGGCAGAACTAAAATTCAACTTAGTCCCTAAGGACCACTATAGGGATGTCCATAATGTAGAGGTGAATACCCAATCTTTGTCAAAAATAATCCTGCACAGTATCCCATGCAATTGAACAGTATCCTCCATGAACACCCTAGCCACCACAGATGCAGTATATGAAGATCAAATAGGGGAGAAGTGGGCTACCTTGGTCAGCCTGTCAACAGTGACCATGATAGTGTCGTGTCACCTAGAAGACATAGGAAACCCAACTATAAAATCCATAGAAATGATGTCCCACTTCCACTCTGGAACAAGATGCGGCTACAACAACCCTGTCGGATGATGATGCTCGGCCTTCACTCTCTGACATTCAAGACACCTAGCCACAAAATCAGCAATGTCACACTTCAATCCTACCCAAAAATATAGTGAGCGAAGATCAACGTACATTTTCTTAACTCTTGGATGTGCCGAATAAGGAGCCCTATGAGCTTCAGTCAAAATAAGGGTACGAAGACCCTCTGTAGGAGGTACATACATATGGCCTGCATAACGCAAAACACCATCCAAGTTCAAAGAGTATCCTACAAATTTACCCTCCAATGCTCTACCCAACTCAATCTCTGACTTCACCACTTGATACCAATCATCAGAAGAAAGAGCTGCAATAATCTGACTCTTCAAATCAACCTCAAGAGTCATAGCTAACATCTCATGCTTGTGTCTACTCAATGCATCTGCTACAACATTCTCCTTGCCCTGAATATATTTTACCTCAAAGTCGTATTCACACAAAAATTCCATCCACCTTTGTCTCGCATTCAAGTTCGGCTACATGAAGATGTACTGCAGACTACGGTGATTTGTGTGCAACTCGAACCGATGCCCAAGGAGAAAGTGTCACCATCTCACCAAGGCATGCACAACTGCGGCCAACTCCAATTCGTGAGTGGGGTAATTAAGTTCATGGTCCTTCAGTTTCCATGATTCATAAGCAATCACTCAACCTTCCTGCATCAACACCACCCCTAAACCTTCCAAAGAAGCATCCGTACAAACAATAAAATCACCTGACGGATCAGGAACTACTAAGATTGGAGCACTAGTCAACTTATCCTTCAGAGTCTGGAAGGCCAACTGACATTGGTGGGACCAAAGAAACTTCTTTCCTTTCCTCTGCAAAGAGGTGATAGGATGAGCCAACCTAGAAAACCCTTGGACAAACTACCTATAGTATCTGCAAGTCCCATGAAGCTACAAATTTCTGAGACATTTGTGGGTGCGGGCCAATCCACAATGGCTTGAATCTTTGCAGGATCAACTGAAATTCCCTCACCAGAAATCACATGGCCCAAATACTAAATTTCAGTCTTATAAAATTCACACTTTTTGAGATTAGCAAACAACTTATTACCCCTTAAGCACTGCAACACCTATTTTAGATGTTCCTCATGTTCCTCCATAGACCTAGAATAGATCATAATGTCATCTAGAAACACCAGGATGAATCTATCCAAGTATGTACAGAATACTCCATTCATTAGACTCATAAAGATCGAAGGTGCATTCGTTAACCCGAACGACATCACAGTGAACTCGTAATGTCCGTATCGAGTTCAAAATGTTGTTTTGTGAATATCTGCATCCACAATCCTCAACTGATGGTATCCCAATTTGAGATCAATCTTAGAGAACACCTTTGCCCCTTTTATCTGATCAAAGAGATCGTCAATTCAGGGTAATGGATATCAGTTCTTCACTGTTACCTTGTTCAACTGCTTGTAGTCAATACACAAGCAAAGAGAACCATCCTTCTTCACAAATATCACAAGTGCTCCCCAAGGAGAAACACTTCGGTGGATAAAGCCCTTGGCCAACAACTCTTCCAACTAAAGATGGAGTTCTTGAAGTTCTTGTGTTGTCATCTGATATGGAGCTCGAGATATTGGCTCAGCTCTAGGTACCAGATCAATCTAAAAATCCACATCTCGCTTTGATGGCATACCAAGAATCTCCTCTAGAAACACATCAGAAAACTCCTTAAGGAGGGGGTAATCATCCAATGACAACCCCTGACTATCCTCAAATTCCAAGTCACTCAAAGATACTGCAAAGAGCTGACAACCTTGTCAGAAGTGCCTTTTGAGTTGCATGGCAAAGATCATACGCAATGAGATGAGTCTTTGAATACCCATGATCTCCACCTCCTTACCAGAGTCATCAATGCACCACACTGCTTTACATCAGCAATCAATCATAGCACAGTGTGCACTCAACCAATCCATGCCCAAGACGACATCATAAGAGCCGAGTGGCAGGATTCTAAGGTCCACCTTAGTTGACAAATCACCTATACTCAAATTACAATCCTGCACAAGCTTTTCTACCACAACCATTAGCCCTAGGGCTAATTTGACATGCCATTTTATGCCTTGACTATTTGCCACCAGTCCACATCGCTCAACTACTAAAGGTGATATAAAGGAATCAAATGCACCGAAATCAAAAAGTATAGAAATGCTAGAATTATTCAACACACCTGATGCCTCAACCATGGTGTTCTGATGGACTTCCTGATGATTATCCACTATAGCGAAGACCCAATGAGATCTCCCTGCATCACCTACTGTCAGCTCCGATGTAGTTGGCCTTTGATTAAATCCAGAAGTGTTCTTCTAAGGACACATCCTAGCAATATGCCCCTGTTGTCCACAAGAGAAACACCCAGTACCTCTACCAAAACCTCTGCCCCCTGATGGAGCATTTGACTGCTGAAAACTCCCTCGACTCGGCGCTGACTGAAAACTAGGTGCAGCCTATGCAAAATGTTCCTAACAAAATCGGTTCCTGTTCCAATCCCTGCGAAACTGAGAATTGCCACCCTGCTGAGATTGAGTGTTCTTCTATCTTGACTACTACTGCTGAGGTTGCTGCTACTAATGACCCCCTTTCGAGGGTGGGTACCTATTCCTGGAAGATCCTTCTCCCTATGAATGACCTCCATGAGTGCCTAAACCAGGTGTAGGCGTACTACCAATCTTTACTCCAATGTGACCACCCAAATCCATGGCCAAATTTTCCTCTACTAACCGAGCCTTCTCAACTGCCATTTTCATCATCTTCGGCTCGAAGACTCCACGCCACCACTGATGCGGGCATTTAAGCCCTGAAAAAAATGTTACGCCAACATGCCTTCATTGTGGCTAATCCCTGCATACTGCTTCAACTCATAGAAGCACCTCTCATACTGCTCCACTAACATAAACAACTGCTTGAGATCATGAAACTCATCAACCCTGTGCTGCCTCCAATGATCTGAGAGGAAGCGAGCCCTGAACCTATCTAGAAACAACTCCCATGTAACCACACTGAGATCAAGATGTAACTTTTGTTCCTCAAGATGCCACCAAGTAGATGCAAAGCCTCGCAAATGCATAACTCCACACCGAGCCTTGGTATTGCTATGGTAGGGGTGCATAGCGAAGCAACGATCTAGGTCAATTAGCCAGGTCTCAACCTCTAGACCTCCTCTAGAACCATCAAAAGTGGGAGGGTGTGCCCTCATCAGATCTCTCATATGGCCTGCTATGACTACATCTTGAACCACATCTATCTCCCTTTGCCTCGGTGACCTCTCTCTCTCTCTCAACCTACTGCACCTCCTCTGGCCTGTGTCCCAAACGGTCAAGAATCTCTCCAAGTATATGTTGTAACTGACCATCTAAACCAGGCTGAGCCAGATTCTATCCACCTGATGGATTACTGTGAAGACTCTGTTGTTCCTCATGTTCAGAACCATGGGAACTAGGAACTGAGGGGCTTCACTGGTTTGCTTGTCGACCGGCACCACGGCCTCTTGCTCGGCCATGACCTCTACCTCGAGGCATAATTCTGTGAGAGTCAAATGCAAAGTTGCCTAATGGACTTAACTACCCAAAGAACCTAACATTTGCAACCTTGGCTCTGATACCAAGTTGTAATTCCCGTCATGCAAACCCTAGATAACACACACAATGCAAATAATTTTTTCTTTAAAAACAATTAAATTAACCGTGCAATAAACATTAACCATAATCACAAACACATTACATCACATTATCACACTTAGTTCTCTGGGGCACGTGAGGTTACATCGCAACAACTAAACGAAAATAAAAGATAACACATCCATTAATTAAAGTACATCAATAACCGAGAGTGAAAGTATCACTACATTACATAATACAATCATGATGAATCTCTTAAATAAAGTTACAAATGATCCTAAATATTACATCATTGTTATAATATTACATTACAAGCTCATGGTAAATGAATTACATTGAATTTCCCAAACATGTGGGATGATACAAGTACAATGAAATTTGAAATACAAAGTGAACACTGGTACAACTCCAACTGCGGAAATGCTGAGAAGACAGGATGCTAATGGGGAACCCAACGGGTGCGAAGCACGTTCCACCCAACCATGTGAATTATAAATAACTCACCCCCCGTGCTCAGAGGTGACAAGGAAGAGAACTCGACCATGAATGCCAAACCGACTCATGAGAAACATAGTACAAAAACAAACTCAAGGTATACAATGAAATAACCATCAACGTTCACGAATCGAACATGACGAGATAAAGCTATGAAACTCATCACAATTAAACAAAGCATTATCAATTAAACAAGTAACTAAATAACAACCATAAATCAAATCCACAAGAATCAGAAACAACATTAAGAATACAATATCCAGAGGCAACCACAAACAAAGCATAAAGGTGTCAAGTGGAGAGTGTCATCGCATAGCTCTCATGGGATCTCCTGGACCTTCCTCCAACTAAGGCGCCGGTACCCATCTATGGATCTCCTAGCCCTTCCTCCTAACTGAGGCACCGACGCCATAGGGTAGCTAATGCGGAGCCGATAATCTCTCATGAAGACGAGACTACAACTTTTTTGACCACGGCCTTCTCAGTCTACCACTAGTCTATGATAGCCCTAATGCATAGACGAGGAATCTAGTTTTAATTATCTTGTGTGTTTTACTAACCATCCCCCCTAAATTCTATTGTTTAGGTTATCACTTGTTTAACTACTCTTACCTGGGTTATCCTGAGCCCTTCCTCATTCCGAGGTGTCGACGCCCACGAAGAGCCACTCTCCCTATGACCCCTAACATAAACCAAAACCAGGCAAGGGTTGAACTAAAACAAATAAAGCATAATACTCAAAACGAGAACATGCGAGGCATTAACCCTCTCGCGACAACACATAACCAAAGGTTTTAATAAAACCGTTCAACCCTTCCAAACATTAAACCAATAAGTTTTCAGTTCTAAAAGTATAACCAAAAACATGGATAACAATGAAAATTAAACATGCCTCTGGAACAAGGTTACACAATCAACAACGGGTTCCCACATTGAAGAGTACAATTTACAACAATTAAATGGAAAACAATAACCAGATCACGCGATTTCATAACCTAAGGTAAACGATTATCTCAATTGCATAAAACATTTCAATTTTAAAATGATATAAAGAAACACAACATGTTCAGTGAAATTCATGTAATTTGCTTGCCCACAATTGAACCATAATTCTACACCAAAATATAATTAATTCTTTAAAACCAACAAACATCATATATATATAAAAATAATACATTAATTTTATTTTAACAAAAACCGCTAATAAAAAAAGAATACATTTATTTTTTATTTTTTAAAAATAATAATATATAAATATATAATAAAAACAAAACCCAAGTGGTTGCGGTTGTATAGCGGCCCTTACGGTTGTTGTATGCAGCAGTCCGTAAGGACAGTTGTGGCCTGCAGGGACAGGGATAGGGTATGGCCCAGCCGTCCCCCCCTTAATCCCAAAAAAATATTTATTAATCACAAATAAAAACATTAGCTCGGCTACCCATTTTTTTTTTTAAATTAACAAAAAGAAATACGAACCAGACAAAATATAATATACTTCCACGAATTTGGAATATGAGCCAGTTATTACATAAATACGTACAAATACTTATCTTAGTTATATATATATATATATATATATATATATATATATATATTCGTACTTATGAAGAAGAAAGGTTATATCTAAAAAAAATACAACAGTAAATAACATTTTCAATAAAAGACAGATTATCAAAATGAAAATTATATTTGTATACGAATATTATATATATATATATATATAGTTGAAGAGTGGTTTGTTCCAGATAAGATTAAGGATTTTCTTTCATAACAACAAATATAAATTGGACATTCCAAAGATGTGTTTTTCGAAAACAACATTCCTAAAGAATTTTCATATAAAGAAGACCTAATTATTTACTTATTTCCTTTTTATCAGAGAAATCATTTTTCTCTACTACTCAAACATATTTTCA
>VDFB02323716.1:14309-161377 GCA_007258455.2 Sequoia sempervirens | reverse complement strand
GCAAAATTTTTTAGGGGTTTGGGTACGTATGGGTACGTGTGTATATATATATATATTAATAATTTAATATATTATAAATATATATATATGTATTATATATACAAAAAAATAAGAGAAACATAGAGAATTGTAAAACTAAATCATTTCATAGTATGATACTTGATCATTGACCAATGCCAAATGCCAACGATAAATATTAAATGCCAATTGATAGTTGAAAAATATTCAAATAAAATTACTGAATTACAAAATGTAGTTCATGAAACATTGAAAATTTGAAACATGATTCAATGTTCATTGTTCATATGCTCATCAATCATCAAAAGGATTGTCAGAATCATCATGACTTGGATTTTGAGTGGTTTCAACTTCAAAATCATCATCATTTGAACCCAAAGCGGATCCAACACCATGTGATATGTCATCAATATCACCCACATCATCCATAGTGGCTCTAGCAAGATCCTGAATGGTTGCATCCAAGTCAGTAGACTCGGGTGCTACATCCCAAAGCCTCGCTGCCCCCCGCCTGTATTGAGGATCCCTACGTGACAGAAGACGCAAATTGGAATGAATATACACTAAGTCTTCAGCTCTTTTTGCAGCCAACCGGTTACGCTTCACTGAGTGGATAAAGGAGTATGTACTCCAATTCCGTTCAGCGGCAGAAGAGCTTGCAACCCGGAGAGAAAACCAACAAAATTAAAAATAAAATAAAAATGCAAGATAAATTCAAGAATGTTAAGTGTTAAATTTTACAATACAAGTGGCAAAAAAAAAAAACTTACTTGTGAGAGGATCTTGATTGCAAGAGGTTGGAGGTACATATAATCTTGACCATGGAGGTACCACCATGTAAGACCATCCATTTTGTATTGGTCTCTAGCAACAGAAGCGGTATGATTTTTTGATTTTCCTGTGACAAACATTCCAAATTCTCTCATGACACTTGCATGCACTTCTGGATCACTGAACATTCTACTAAATGCCGTCTTATACCCATTAGCAACTTCAGCATCTCTATATGGCGGTATTCTCCCTGGGATAGAAAGCACTTCAGTGGTATAGTACCTCGGAGATAGGGCATATGCAAGGAGGTGCAATGGAGTTGTCATCTTGTTCCAACGATGAAGAACAATTGCTTCCACCCTTTTGTACAAGGTGTCTTCAGGATCATTCTCTTTTTTTTGTATTTCTATTTTTATTTTTTCCAACATTGTGTCCATGCTATCATAGACATCCCCCAAGCATGGTTCATCTGTATCAGCAAACCGAAGCATAGACATGATAGGTTCGGTGAATTCCAATACATAATTCACACGATCCCACCAATCGTCATTCAAGATCAATGCCTTGACTTTTTGGGCCCTCTCTGAATTTGATTGCTTCCATATACTCCATTGGTTGCTAATAACCATTTGACTCAATGCATCTTTCACCTTCACAAGTCGTCTCAGAACAATTGTGTGAGATGCAAACCGGGTCTCGGCAACCTAAAGAACATGTTAATAGTAAGTTAATAACACATTTAAAATATGTAAATAATGCAAAAAATTATTTTATTCAATTATGTAAAACATGACATAAATGATAAATGAAACTAAATATATTAAATTTTAAAATTTACCTTCAACAATTCCAATGTTGAAAAAGTTCTGAAAATTGCTTGTGACATATGGTGGTTTGTCACAAACATCTGGATCTCCTCAGACTCCTGGTATATTTCTTTCACCCACTCTATTTGGGTGCCAATTGCTTGCATCACCAAATTGAGGGAGTGTACAGTGCACGGTGTCCAAAAGATGTGCTCATATCTGGCCTCTACCAAAGCACCTGCAGCCCTGCAAACTTTTGCATTGTCCGTAACTACTTGGACAACATTTTCACTACCCACCATCTCTATGGAGTCAATGAGAATCCTGGAAATGAACATTGCATCTTTCACTTGCCCTTCACAGTCAACCGCCCTCAAAAACATTGCCCCCTTGGGGGACACGCAATAACATTAATCAATGGACGGTTTTGCAATCTTTCCATCCATCGGAAACAATAGATACACCTGTTTCAACCCAAGAATCTCTAATTGGTTTTAGTTGGGCCTCTACATATTTCCTCTCTTTTTGCAATAAGGTGGTACGCACCTTTTCATACCCAGGACTTGTGAAATCAGGAGGTGCACTATTTATTGCTGACACCATGTCCTTCCAATATGGTGATCTCACCAAGTTGAATGGAAGACCATTGGCATAGAGGCAACGTGCAATTTTTTCTTCAGCAATATCTCTTGCCTCCATTTTAAATGCTTTCTCTAATGGACCTCTCTTGCGGGTGGTGGTTTCTGGTTCTTCATCTTCTTCTTCCGTAGAGGGTATAGACAAGAAGGGATGTCTAGAGGGCCTAACTATCTGATGAGTGGGTAATGTTTGTTTTTTCTTTCCGGAACTATAACTAGTTTGTTTTCCTCTTGCAATTGAATTGTCGGCATCTTCTTGTTCTTTTATAAATCCTGCTATTTGTACAGTAGATAACCCCTTCTTATCTGGACCCACACACATGTTAATCCCTTTACCACCAGGGCCCATAAAATGAAGTTTTACTCGGTAGTAGGAGCTATTATATTGTGCATTGCAAAAATTACACTTCCAAACAAACCCCCCACCTCCAGGAATTTGTGAAATTCGTGTGGTATGTCTCCATAAAGGAGATCCTTTATCAATTTTAAACTTTTGGCTTCCATCCCCACCCACTGAACTTTGACTACTTGCCATTGTTGCAATCTATAAAAAAAATGAAAAAAAATATATATATTTGAAAAACTTCTTCACAAACTTGAAAAAATTCATCAAAAACTAAGAAACTTAAAAAAAATCATCAAAAGATTGAAGAATAGGGTTTAAATGCATACCTTGAACACTTAAATCTCCTTTGTAGAAGCTATTTGCCACTCCACAATCGATCTCCTTCAAATGCAATCACCTCCCTTCAAAATGCTAAGATGGACACAAATTATGGAGAGAGCAAAATGAGAGGTAAAAATGAAATGCTTTAGTGTTAAAATGCCTCATATTGGGTCGTTTTAGGGTTTTGTAGCAAAATAGAAATTAAAAAATTGTTTTTTATTCACTTTTGGGCCCACTTTTGAAGTGCTGGGCCGTGGGTTCGCAGGGGTTCGCCCGGGTACGCGGCTGGTACCCCCGGGTCCGCGTACCCACGGGCCTGGTACTCGCTGGGTACGCATAGGGTGCGTGCCCAGCGCGTACCCACAGGCGAACCCCTACCGGGTTCGCACCCGAACCGGGTTCGAGGCCTGTGGGTACGAATCCGGTAACACAGACCAAATCGTTATTTTCTTCTCAAATGCATTTGTTATTTTATTTGTTTCTTCATTCCTTGCATTTTCTGTTAAAGAAAAACATGTTTTTCTTTAAAACGTCTTTCTTCTTCATGTTTCATACGTCCTCATTCACTCACCATTCCATTTTAAAAACACGCTTTCCTTCATTATCACCATTCCATTCAAAATATATCTTATTCATGATAATGCATTTTGTTTTCATTTCATATAATTTCATTCATATCACTCCATATGCTTTCATCTTCCTTTCAGCTGGAAACGCATTTTTCTTAGCACTCCATATGCCTCCATTCTTAAACATACCTCATACACAAAATGCGTTTTTCTCCATTCATACGTTCGTTTCATTTCCATTTTCTGAAGAGAAGAGAAATTTTAAAAATGATGCTTTTTCAAGTATTTCGGGTTTTTGCTCATCCATTACAAGTTGGAAATTTCAATATAGAATGCAAGTCAAAAAGTTTGTTACTTTTACTTGCAATGACCTTTCAAAATTCCGAAATGCTCTTTTACTTGTAATGACTTCTCAAAATCCCGACATTTACTTTCACCTACAACCGGTCTTCAAAATCCCGAAATGCCTTTAAAGTGACTGAAAATCGGACTTTTGGCCCTTGACTGCAAATGCAATTTAAAAGTTTTGACTTGCATTTTGCAAAGTTGCAATCTAACTTTTTCATTTGTCATGAAAAGAATATGTCCTTTTTTACTCGCAATCACCTTTCAAAAACCCGAAATGAGTTATAATGCTCATTTTCTGCCCTCAAACAGCCAAAAAACCATTCTGAGTTTGAGCCTTCGCCATGTCTACGCTAGTAAATGTTGATGATGTCTTGATCTTATGGAACTTTCATTGCAGCCTTGTAGGTTCTTGTTCGATGACAAAATAACCTGCTTCTCCACCGAACAAAAAGATGAAGTACAAATACGACAAATATCAGAATGAGATTCCTCCTCATGTTGTCTCGAACATTGAAGAAATCAGAGACACGGAGATTGGGCATGTTGATATGTCCGAGTTTTTGGGGAGAGCCAAGAAATCAACTTCTCATCATTTGCAGTTGCTGTTGAAAAGTCATATTCATTTGGTTTCCTCTTTTCCTGTTGCTGCCCTAGAGCCAGAGTTCGTCCTTGCGTGCGCAGCTCACTTTGACAAAGAATCCAGAACCATTAAAGATGATGATGGGAATGTGATCATAAGGCTTGATCCAGAAACCATTCATAGGGTTTTCAGAGTTCCAGACTCACCCATGTATTCAGATATTTCAGTGAAGAGCGCTTTAGATCATTATGAACAAAAGAAGGAAGATTGTAAACAGCACATCAATACCAAATGGCTTCTGAAACGTCGAGCCTATTTGTCTCGGTTGCCCAAGTTGTATCGATCTGACTTCAAAGAAGAGATTAATGATATCATCACTCTCTTGAGCAGAATTATGGGGTTGAAATTCTCCAATGTCTTTGAAAAATGGATGTACAAATTCATAGTGGTGATTAGGAAGGCACAACACCCAATCTTCTGGGGTGAAATAATCAGTGATAGCTTATGTGAGCAACTTGCACAAGTTCCTACCACACTTACATTCTATATGAATTCCTATCTAGTTTATATAGCAGCTTCATTGAGACAGTTTCTAGGCCTTTCTACCGTCAGAGATAGATCTCTTGTCCCAGTTTGGGAATACTATGATCAGTTGCCTTTGATTCCAAGCAGGATTCATTACAGAAGAGTCCAAGACGCTTTCTTTGGTTACTTCATGTGCCTTTTTGACAAGACCTTGCAGAACAACAGAATATCAGATGCTGCTTGGAAAAAAGTCAATGAATATGGTTGTCTTTTTCTTCAGTTTCCTACTTTTACCTACATGAGAGTTGGCTGTTTTGAAGATCAGCCATACATGCTTCCGAGGTATTCAACTAATAAAGTCATTCTAATGGAGCTGGCAAGACAGTTGATGACAGTACATGCACGACAAGCTGTGCAACATAAAACTGGAGTGAGTGTCTCGTCTCATAAACCTTTACAGATTGGGAGATATTCCTTGACAAGTATCTCAAAGGAAAAAGCTATGGAAACTAAGATTCAGGAGATTAAGATGAAAAGATTCAAAGCAAGGGCAGATTTTGATTACAGAGGAATGAAGGACAAGATAAAGAGGGCCTTCACTCATGTGCATCGCCTTGAAGATATTTGGGCAGATCTCCGAACAGAGAAGGATATCTATAAAATGGACTACTGCAGGCTTATAGTTGAGCAAGTTATTGATTTTAATCTGACCTTGATTCCAGAAGGAGTAATTGATGACGGGCTCATTTTAGATCCAGAATATGAAGAACAAAGAGTTGTTGATGCTTCTATTCCAACAATACAATGGTCTATTAAAGAATCAGTTTCTATCTTCAACAGATTTCAATCAATCTTAGCAAATACTAACTCTTGGCTTAAGAGCTAAGTAGCTGGTTTTCTGGGTTCTGGGCTAGGTCCTGGTCCTGGTCTTGGTTCGCTCCTGGTTCGGGTCCTGGTTCGGTTCGCCTGTGGGTTCGACCAGGGTCCTTCATTTTTGGGTCTGGTTCGCCCAGGCAGAACCCAAGAGAACCCGGGCAGAACCCAGACAGAACCCAGGCGAACCAAGACAGAACCTACGTGCCTAGGCATCCAAAAAGTGTTTTTTTGAGATTTTTTTAATGTTTTATGGAGTTGACTTTGACCCACGCCCAAGGAAACCCTAAAAGTGACCTCTAATCACTTCAACCACCTTAACTACCTCATTCTTATTCATTTGTTTTGCTCTTTTTGACAATGCCAAAAGCATGGCTGCATACAGAGTAGGCGAAAGACCTTTCCTTTTAGTTTATTATTTATCATTTATATATGATGATGAGATTCTTGCACATGGTGATTAGATTTTTAGGGTTTAATTTTGTGGAGGAGCAATGCAAAGGGTTAGTGGAAGATAAAGATGGGGTTATAAACACATATTGCCACCTTGAATTTGGCAAGAAATGCTCCTGTTCTTTGTGGAATGATAATACACCCTAAATTTGTGGGGTAGCAATGAGTGTTTTACCATCAGTGACCAGTTTTCCAATGAGTGTATCTAGGATCCCTAACCCTAGGCATCTTTAGCTAAAAAATATGATTCAACTCTACAATGTTTTTGAAAAGTGTCAGGATTCTTCAAAATTTTATTTTTTAATGTCCATTGGCTACCCCTCTCTATTATTTTATACATTTCAAAAGTCATGTTGACTTGTTAGAATCAGTTTTGATCAAAAAATATAAACAGTCTAAACAAAATCAAGGTTAATCTAGATTGTACGCTTCAATAAGGAAATATTAATGTTCTTCGAGTGAAATTTAGAGAACAAAATGGCTGCAAGTTTCAATCAAAGAAATAGACCACATGGCGGTGTTCTAATAAGATTTAAACATCAGCCCTTATATTAGGTATCATATCTCTATTCTCAACCATCTCACAGTTATGTATTATCTGACTGTCAATAAATAGATATACAATCATGAAAAAAATGAATAAACTAGTAACTGCTTGAAAGTCTCATACATATCAGGAAACCTCCCACACATGCTACTTTGAAGCTTGAAAGTGTTCATCACACATTATTGCCTGAAAATAATCTTCATACGGTTGCAAATTACTTGATATAGCTAGTTATGAAACAATTATTTCTTGATGATGCTGCCACAATTCAAGTTTCAACATGAATATTTATCATGCATGTTTTAAATGACATTCAAGTTTATGGTGGTTTTGTTGTTTATATGATGTATGTGATATTTTAATCCTAATTCTTGCTTCAAGGCTGCATATATATATATATATATATATATATATATATATATAATATTTTTTATTTTTACATGTTTTTTGTACTAACGAACCCAAAACGAACCGAACCCACACCACAAAAATTTTAGCCGAACCGGCGAACCGAACCCTCGAACCCGAACCCGAACTGGAACCAGTAACTTAGCTTAAGAGTATAGGCGTCAAGACTATAAAAATCGAGGTTAATAATGAAGATGATTCAGCTGGACCTGTTGGATTGAAATCAAAAGTCAAGGATAAATCCAAGGAAGGTGCTTCTTCTTCAGGAACAAGGATTAAGCTGAGAGTCAACAGTGCTGTAGAACAACCTTTGGAGGAGCCAACATTAAAAGGGAAGGAGGTTAGAGAGACGCAGATCCAAATCATCGATCAGCAAGAAGGAGAAGTTCTTCAGTCTCCTACTTCTCTAAGTATAATGTCTCCTCATATTGATGCTGCACTAGTATTAGTAATGTCTCCGATGTCTCAATTTGAAAGCGACATTGATTCCTTTTCAACGGTTTACGTTCCTCCTATTGAAGCTGCTCTTCATACATCAACTTCATCAACAATGCCTACTTCTATAGAAAACATACATGATAATCTAAAGAATGTTTTTGATGCTAATCCGATGTATCCAAACACATCACAGATAACACTTCCTGAAATAGATACATCTGCTGCAAGCTTTGATTGTTTCATGACTAATGCTGATCACAATGCGCCATCCAGTCAAGCTTTTGTTGCGATTCAAACTGAGACATCTCCAAGAGTAACAACCATGACTCAAAATGAATCTGTTGCTATTTCAAATATGGTTGCTGTTTCAAATGCAGACACATTGAATCTTCCTCCATGGTTGAGTTCAGTTACTCTAAAGAGAAAGAAACAGGCAATCTCTCCAGATGTATTTGATTTCCAGTAGTTGAAGAGATCAAAGCCAAAAGCTACAAAGAAGGCTAAAACCGTTTCACGGGTAGTTGTGGATAGCAACAAAATGAAGTATGCAGAGATAGTTGAACCCCTTGCAGACAAGTCACCAGATGAGATGCAAGTTTTTGATTATAAATTCACAAGAGTGGATTTAGGCAAGCAAACACATACTGGTATGATGCAAGACACTCAAAATTCAGTAACTGTTTTAACACATAGTTACAATGAACTTTAGGCAAAGAAGGAAAAGCTGAAAGAAGAGAATTCACAGCTCATCTCAGTGATTCAGAAGATTGCCCAACTCTTCAGAGCAAGCTAATCCATTAACTTCTTTCACTTCTGAAGAATCAGTCAAGCAATTGGAGAAAATTGCACAAAAGGCCAAAGCAGTTGATTCTTGGGCAACACAATTGATTGATCAAAGCATACCAATGATTGAAAAGACATTACAAATTCTGAACAATGTCAGAATAGCAAAAATAAAGTTGAATCAGACTTTGGAAGCTTTCAAGCAAAGTTTAGATTCACTTGAAAAAGATCTAAAAATTTGGCATGAGACAGATCAAATCAAGTTACAAATTCTATGCAGCAATTCAATCCTACCAAACAAAGAAAAATACATAGAATTTGAAGAACTCATGACAAACAAGTCATTGGTTATTCAAGATCTCATCAAAGATATCCAAGCTACATTAGAAATGAGTGATGAAGTTCAGCAAGACATCCTTTCTAGCTTTGAGAAAATCCCTTGCAGAATATTGAATCATGAAGGAGAATTACTTGCAGCTGATATGGTCACTACAGAAATGGCAGCAAACTTTCGTCAAGAGCTAGAATCAAAACAATTTACCATGGATTCGATTCACAAGTTTGTCAATCATCGAATGATCCTTGATAAGATGCAAATTGTTTATGAAGAGCATAGATTAGCAACGATAAGATATTTTGATGTAATCTTGAAGATTGTTGCGGTTGCCAAGAACACACTAGGTCTCGATCCAGCTGAGTTGCAAGAAATTATCAGCAGATTTCAATCTTTCAAAGCTAGGATTGATATAGAATAAAATCTTTTATCTTTATGCATTTTGTTTTCGACAAACTACATATAAAAACAAATTTTGTAATCGCAAGTATTTCCTTCACTTGCAGTTTTGTAAATTGTAATTACATGTAATCAAGTTACAAGTCAAATTACAATAGGACTTGTAATTTGGAATAAGTCAATTGCAAGTAGTTGGTGGTTGAGAGAATTTCTCAAGTTAGTTGGGATCCTCCCACCTTTTTCTCATGACCTCTCTCCTATAAATACTTGAGAGGGTCCTTTGTAAACATTATCTTTTTGGCAAGCAAGAAAACTCTACAGAATTTTGTACTCATAAAGACTTTGAGCTTTATAGTTATAAGTTTATCTTTTTCAAATAATATCAAGGAGTTACAGATTTCAGACTTTGTGTTGAAATCCTACTTTGCATCCATTGTGTTCTTCTGTCATTTTGGAGCATTACTTTGTAATTGTTTGAAGATTGTGGAAGATTGCTAGGGAGAGCTTCAATTGAAATATTTTCAGACTTTGTGCTGCAAATGTTAAAGATTGAATTCATAATTTAGAAGTTAAGAAGAATTGCAAGTCTTTGTGCTCGTAACAATTCTCATTCATAGTAGTTAAATAGATACATCATATTTGCAGACTTTGTGCTGTCCTATGCTGTATATTATCATTAGAATTATCTTACAAAAGGGTAGATAGGATTGCTGATTTTCAAGGCTTTGCACTTGAGGTTGTTTTCCCGTCCTGAAGGAAGTGACGGAAGTCTTTGAGCTTTCAGGAAACTTCATTTCCTTTCTACTGATTTTATTACAAACTACTATAAGAGTTTTATTTAGAAGTTAATCCTGCTTTTTCTGTAAAGAGAAAAGAGTTTAATCTTTCCTGAAACAAGAGGAGAGATTATCGTTCCACCCATATTTGTTTTTAGTTAATTAGATAGGGTGAGCCTTCCCTTAAATAGGAGAGTTCAACTCACACACTATGTTGAAATCACCATTTTGCTAAACCTCCTAAGTTTACAAAATATTCAACCAACAAGAAATGGACAGCTATGCACAGTTAAACTGCTCTTCAAATTAGGAGGGGAAGCATGGGGAAGCTCCCTCTTCGCTGATGATGCTTAAAAAGAATACTAAACTACTGCCAATCTTTTTATTCTCAGCTAAGAGCACAAGGTTATAAAACTCTTTGCGTCGTAGCTGAGGTTTTCTCTTTTCCAAATCTTCAAACTACAACTAGGCCTAAACTATGGATGCTTCTGACAACTCAAGTAAACTCAGAGCTTGAGAGTTAGAAGTAAACGAGGAATGATTTGATTGACACAGAAGCTTAAATAAATTTACTTCCAAATCACACCTAAAGACTCATTGTACTTATAAGACGTAAGCTGAAATAAAGATTATACAAGCAAAACACATAAGACAAGAAATTGAAAGAGATCACGAGAGTAAATTAGAGCAAAGAAGGCATAAGTTTTCACTTTTCTCAATTTCTAACAACAGTTACACTTGTGGGACAGCAGATTGTAGCAAAGACAGGCTTACAATGTGCAATCAAACACCAGATTACACTTGACACAAGTTGAAAAGTAACTGAACAACAATTTGCAGCAATACAGGCTTACAAATTAGCTCTACCAATAACAGTTAGAAAATAATGGGCAAGGCTGCCCTTGTTTATACACAAACAAGGAGTAGGTAACCCTAAAATCTCCTTGCTTTAAGCTGACTAGACTTGTCAAATTGCAAGATTTATTTCTAAACGTAACACAAGACAACTAACTAACCACCTGCTAAAATCAGTTAACTGATTTAAAAGCAAGGAAAGTTCCAACTATACATTTCATTTTTCTATTTCACAAAGAATAGATAAGCATGAAACAAGAATAGCAAGTTAAACTCGGAAAAGGCATCAAGTTAACTGCTGTTTTTAGTTCTATTCTTGGAAATTTTCGCTGCCCCAAAAAGGTGACTCACTCATTGATAAGTTGGGAAACTATATCCGCCAAAAAGATGGTAACTGCCTCCTTATCGAGAGTATTGATACTATCCAAAACAATATTCTTCTTTTCTAGCATCTCCTCACCATCTGCAATCAAACTCAGAAATTCCTTCACCTCTTCCGCTGCTTTATCAAATTTTGCTGACATAGCGACAACATGATTCATCTTGCTGGCAACAAGATCACTACTAAACTGCCACAGATGAGATTTTGAAACTCTGTTTGCACTTCACCGAGAAGAAAGAAAGTGGCATTATCATGACGATATTAACAAGGGATCTGTGCAACAAATCTGCTTATGAACTTGAGGGTATTAGCAACCTTCTGTCTATGCTCTACCAATTCTACAGATATTCTCTCATAGGTTTTTACTTTGAAGAGGTGTTGTTCTCTCCAAGAAAAAATCTTCTTCTTATGTTCTTCTGTAATGACTAAATCATAAGCCATCCTCAAGTCAAAAATGATGATCTCATGCATTGGTTTCACTTGTGCC
Organism: Sequoia sempervirens; assembly: GCA_007258455.2. Taxonomy (NCBI): domain Eukaryota; kingdom Viridiplantae; phylum Streptophyta; class Pinopsida; order Cupressales; family Cupressaceae; genus Sequoia; species Sequoia sempervirens. The sequence goes on along the minus strand of VDFB02323716.1, from coordinate 149,720 downwards.
ATACACTGCTCAAACCCCTGAATCCCTTGGCAAAGATCATGGGCATTATACCTCAATTGGTATATCTCTACAAGTATAAATCTGCCCCTAGTGATGAATTCATCTATCCAATCTCGCATATGTTTCCCATATATGACCAACTAACTCAGCTGATGTTGATTTGTCGGTGACTCCAGAATCTGTGGAAGCAACAAAGTGGCATCTAAAGTGCCATGAAGGAGATCGTAAACATACTACTACAGCTGTTGAATCTCAACCTTGAGGGCCGCCTTATCTTCTCCATCCTTGAGCACTCATTCCTTTAGATTATCTACTGCAACATCGAAGAGATTCACATCAGTATGTTGGGTGCTTCTACCAAGATTGGCCTTGACAACCTTGAATTCATCAATCTCAACCTCATCAACGTTCTTGTACTCTAGAAGTGTAGCAATCTCAAGGATAATCTCGCCATCAGAACTCTTCTTCATGTGAACTTGCTTCTTAAGTTTCTTTGTTGGTGTGTCTTGGTAGACGCTATCAAGTTCTGCAAAATTCAACTGATAAGAAGGCTTCCTACCCAAGATGTTCTCAAGCCAAGACAAGGAGTCTTTGCTAACTTCTCTGGGAGGCTCAATTCCAGTTCCATCAACTCCTGATGAATCAATAGGTGCTAAGATGTTGCGAACTGGTGAATCAACTTCTGAATCTATATGAATGGGAGAAAGCTTCGGTGATGGTGGAGAAACAGGACATGAAGGCACTGCTTCAACTTGTGGTGTTGATTCTATAGGAACTTTTGATGCATCTGTTGGTTGTTCCTGCTGAATCTAAATGGGAGACTTCACCTTTTTCTTTGAACTCTTCGACATTCTACTAATCTTTGTACCTTCAGGAGGAATGCTCATAGCTTTCACTCTTGGTTTTGATTTAGGAGAAGACGGTAGAGATGACTGGACTACTAGCGGTTCTGCAACTGGAATAGCTACCTTCCGCATCTTTTTACTGTTCACGAATATCCTACTGTTCTTGAAAATTCAGCTTGTTCTTTCCTCAATTGAGGTGTTTTCTCTAGCGAACCAATTAATTTGTGGAAGTGGCCCCTAATCGATCTGATCTCTGGCATACATGGGAAGTACGACTTCCCCATCATCATCTGACTGACCTTCCACATCCTCTAATAAGAAATCAGCCATCTGCTGAAGGGTAAATCTGTTGTAATTGCACTTGCGCACTTCAAACTCATCCACACAATTAGCCCAAAAATCTTCAATTGTAGGCACATGTGCATGATTCTGACCAACACGTGATGCAAAGACACCATGAGGATCATACAAACGTCTCTCATTGAAAAACTTGAGGCCAAACTTTGACATTTCATCACCTATCAATTTACCATCAGCTCTTGATCTACACCTGTAGATACCCATCCCAACCAGGAAACTAAATGCAATTTTGCGCCTATTACGCAAAAATGTGTGAACTTTGTATACTTTCCTTAAAAATTCCATGAACACTACCTCATCCGTTGGATATCTTAGTAGCATGACTGGATCACCTGAGAAGCCATATACCTTGATGTAGGAGAACTTGGCAAATTCGATAAACCAATCAACCCACTCCACCATTGCCAATCTAACATCTACTAAAATTTATACATGCAACTCATTATCTAAATCTCGCACAATATGCATCAAGAATACATCATTCACCCGCCTATAATGTCACTCAGATTCTGAAAACTCTAACTACGAGTAATGATCACACACATGTTGAATACCCAAAGTTCCAATGGTATTTAAACCTCTAAACTTGCCTTGAAAGGCCATTAGATATATGAGGTAAGATATCATGTGGAACTCATGAACCTTGAAGAACTTTGTCATATGACGGTGGAGACTGTCACTGATCAAAGATGGCTAATCATAGTGTTTTGTTTTGTCAATAATCTGGGAAATGATGTAAAACATCCTAGCCTGGAATTTATTTGCCTCTACTTGACCTGTGACTCGGTTGAGCAAAGTGATCATAACTGCAAATTCCTCTTGAACTCACCACGCCCAACATTTTTCAACAAATATTTTGCTTCTCTTTCAGCCACTTTTTCGCAACTCTTTTTCCAGTATTTCTCCTTTTGCACATACCACACCTTTTTACATTCTTCAATCGAAATGACGAAGTTTTTTGTCCATGGTGGTATGGAGAAACATCTTTCAACATTATCCGACCTAAGGCTGCAAATAGTACGTCCATCTGCTGGTTAGATTTCTCGTGTGATTGGATTGCAATTCTTAAACACAAGCAATTACGAATTCAAAGCTCTGCATTGAGATGGGGATTGAAGCTGTTGCAAGCAACCCGAAATGAGTGAGATTCCTGACTACAATGTTTCATGCGTCTTCCAAAGCATGCAAATCAAGCACTAGACTCACACGATGCAAGCCAGTTTCGAATGTTCTCAAATAATCGTGGAGCAACACTGATTTGGTCTTGATTTCTATTGGAGAATATTGCATGTTTAAAAACTTGAATTTTGACTGTGAACACGCCTATGTTCAGAAAAGTTTTGCGCAAACTACTAAAAATAAGTTATTAATAGCGAATTCCTTGAAAAAAGCCGAGGTCTAGGTTTTGTAGACAATCACGATCTGAAAAGACCCAGTTCATTAGATATTGAAAGAGCTAAGGGCTTCCTGAAAAAGCACCGAAAAAGCGGATTTTTGGAAATATAAAATTTCCCAATTTTCAAGAGCAAAAAGTAGATGGACCCAGAATGACGAAAACTGAAAAAACTAACCACCTGTTTTTGAAATGCGATGCCCTAGAAGATTGGACCATGAAAAAGAGTGTCTCTATGCTTCCCAATCCCCAATCCACAAAGAAGACTGAAAAAGCACTTCGTTTGAGCCTCCAAATCTTTATGAGAAGAAAATGATATTTTTCTTCCTCTAGATGCCAACCTGCATAATATGAAGAATGAATGCCAAAAGCCTTCTTAAATAGAGTTTGAAGACGAAAAGGCACTTTCTTCGCAAAGCCCTAAACTTTTGAAGTCTATCCATGAAGATAGAAACTTTGTATGCAAAAATTTGAGTCCATTTGCATGTGCAACAGTGAATTCCTCCTTTGTAGTTGCAAAAAGCACACGTGTGAAGACACGATTTTAAACAACGAACGATGGAAGCTAAAAAATGACTAAGGCACCAAATGCTAGGCGCCCTGACTAGACAAGGGCGCCTACACATCCCATAGTTAGCCATTTTCTTCATTTTTTCAACTTTTGCTTGCTTTTGCTTTCGCCGAGGCCTGCCTTCGACTTCGCCAAGCCAGCAATCTGGTATTTCCATCTGATAAAATCTATTTGACCATGGCAATCTCATGTTTGACCGCTACTAAAGTGATCCCTAGCTTCATACCGGCGTCTAACATCATCTAATTGAGTTTGCAAACCTTGGAAGTGACGAACGGAAGCTAAACTAGAAAGAATGCATGTCGGGGTCGAAAATATTCTAATTGTTGGAAACCCAAGCGCCCCTGGCTAACAGGGGTGCCTGCCATCCCATGCCTTAGCCAAATTTCAATGATTTTCAATTTTTTTACTTTTTCGTTTTGTGTGTTTCCACTGGAAGCTAGTGACCCCAGTTTGGGCGTCATTTCTCGCCAATTGGTGAATAACAAAGACTAACAGGCAATTAACCAGGCAATACTGCTCATAACTAAGATGAATTATACTCTTTGCCAACCCCTAACACTACATCTGACTGATTTTCTGAGAACCGAAACCATGTTGACGAAGGAGTTCGATGAATTTTCGAACGGGGCAAAAAATAAACTAAGGCATCCAAAGCTAGGTGCTTCTCCTTGACAGGGGCGCCTAGGCTTCCATGCCTTAGTCAAAACTTGTTTAACTTTTTCTTTGATTTTCTTCATTTTTCCACAAAATGCCATCGTTCGATCTACATTTTCCATTGTTTGAAAGATCCTCAACACTGGATGATGAATCAACTAAGGAGCCTGAACATAACTAAGATAATCTCCTACTTTTCCCAGCCCTGGAATCTGCTTTTGACTATTTCTCTACGTAACTAGATGGGGCTGATGGGGAAAATCGCATGTTTCCAAAAAGAGGGCAAAATTGACAAAGGCATGAGACCCCAAACACCCTTCCTAACCAGGGGCGCCTAGGCATGCTAGAGTTAGAAATTTTTTTATAAATTTCACCATTTTCAGATTTGCCTCCGTTTCGCATGAACTTCATCTTTTCTTGATCGTTGACAGTTTCACGTTGTCTACACAGCATTTGAGACTTTGAAACTGATACCTGGTAGCAGATAATCCTCCATTGATGACCTTGGACCTCGTGCTTCGCCTTCTGAAAAAGCAAAATTGACCCACTAGAGATATTCTAACCTTTTGACAATTTTGATTGGACCAACCTAAATGGCAAGTATTTTCAACCAATCAAAATCAGTTAGAGCCCTCCAAACAAAGATTCTATTTTTTGAAAGTTTTGCCAGCATCTATTTGACAACAAACCCAGAAAACCCTAAATCAAGTCTATTTTTAGAAATTTCGACTTTTGAGGAAAATTTTTACAAGACTTTGACTACTTTTTACAAAATGCCTTAATGAAGCAAAATTTTTGATTGGGCACAACACCTCCAATCTCCCAAAATGGAGTTTATGTTCTCAATGCAATAGATGAATAGAATGGTCAATCTATTTGAAAGGAATTGGTTTATTGAAAAGCATTCCTTCTCTATTCTTCCACTTTCCATATATAGACCTCTTAACTCTTGTCCTTTCCTTCCAAAAGACACCTTTTCAAATTTCTCAAGTATCCTTTCCAATGCACTTTAGAGAATCAAATAAAAGAATAATTTAGTTTACAAAAGGTCTTATGCTCTAGTTGTCCACTTAATAAAGACACTTTAAGTGGTCACTTTATGATAACTTATAATGCACTTAAAATATTATAAAGTTATTTCCCTAAGCCCACAGGAAATGGGAAATGGACTTTTGGGTCATTATAGAAATTGATCAAAAAAGGGGACATGATAGCCCAACAAGTCACATGTGATAAAAACTTGCCAAAGAGTTTAAGACAAGTACTTGCCAAGTAACTACAAGTGTAAAATGACTTTGTAATGTTTCATTAAGCTCTTTGTATCCAACTATGTACTATTTACTTGTCCACTTCTGAGTAGTTGTTAGGAGATAGTTATTAGTAGTTGTCAATGGCCATGTTCTACTTGGCAATCATCAGGTTCTCTAAATAGGTTTCTCATGGTCAATGATGTTTGCTCTTCTATCTAATAAGTATTAATAATAAAAATAACAACACATACCAAACAAGGAAGTAAAACTATATCTTTATTTGCACACAAAGATATTATATAAGTAGACCAAAGATGGTCAGCAAAGGATCAAACTACTTTCTTTCATGACGCTAAGGCTATTTAAAGAACTCAACAGTTGCCACAAGAACACAACTGTCTATCAATTGACATTTATAACTACCTAAAAGCCAACAAACAATTAATACAGTCAGATACAACCATATCAACAAAACACAATAAAAGCATTGTATGCTAACTACATCATCCCCCCAAAAGAAAAAGTCATCCTTGAGATGACAAAGAAAATAAGTACACATCAAGGAACATTAGGTAAGACTTTACAAACTTGTGATGGTGTTGTAGACAAAGAGAAACTTGTGCTAATGCTGCCAACTATCAGAGAATTGAGGAGGAAAGACAGAAGCACATAGAGAGCATAAGTAGAACCAATATATCCAAAACACATGCCAATCTAAGAACGCATTCGCCAATGGCCATACAATTGAAGGAATTGTGGCTAAAGGCCAAACAAACAAGGAATCCAATCTGACTACATACTGAAGTCAAAAAATGCTTCACTCAATCCATCAATGAATCCTCATAACACTGTATGCACTTTAGAGATGTTTATATTAGAAAAACTTTGTTCAATATCCCCATATGCACTAAATGTACTTTTCGACAATTCACCAGTTGATAGAAATAATTCTTTGTTTCTACTTGGTCTACATTTTGAGGAAGAGCCAAGTATATAAGGATTAATAGCAACCCACAATAACCATACAACTAAATGGTTTGCATCATGAACAATATCAACTAAACCATTGAAAATTTGTTCGACAAATCATATAACTGAAGAATGAAAATTGAAAATGGGCATTCCTTGAGCAGGCCATACAACAGCAACAACAAGAAATTGTATAGCAAAGACATCAGTGACTAGTCATACAGTAAAACATGTTGGTCATATGACATAAGGTAAATTGCACTACAAGACGGAAACCATACAGCTAGGAAAAACCATGGCAGTAGTATGACATATGTGAGGTCAAAGTGTAAGTCAAAGCCATGGTTCAAAGCTAAATAATCAAATAAATCAACATACTATGAAAAACCATTGGCATGAAGAATGGGTGGAGATAGCTAGACATTCCTTAAGCGCACCATACAACAACAACAAGAGATTGTATAGCAGAGACATCAAAGACTAGTCATATGGTAAAACATGGCAGTCATATCACATAAGGTAAATTGCACTACAAGACAGAAACCGTACAGATATCAAAAAACCATGGCAGTCGTATGACATACGTGGAGTCAAACTGTAAGTCAAAGCCATGGTTCAAAGCTAAAACATGAAAACATTCAACCCACTATGAAAATCCATAGGCATGAAGAATGGGTGGAGATAGCTAGACATCTGCCTTTACTTGAAGAAACATGCATCGATACTGCAAACCAAGTTTAGTTGGTGGAAATAACTGAATCCATTGAGTGTGAAATGGAGTCGAAAGACTTTTTGACAAATGAAGACTGAGAAGCATACGAGAGCAATCTTCAAGGCATTGGAAAATTGCTCATCAATGTGGAACCCAAGCCTAAGACACCCAAAATAAAGGTTGGAGTGGAAAGAAGAGAGTTTGAAGGTGGAGCTAGTGGTTTCTAGCCTAGCAAGATCTCTAGAAGGGTTGAGCGTTTGAATGTTTCCAAAGGTACCCAAGGAGCAAAAGAATGGCCTACCAAAACTTCCTAAGAAGGTTTTAGGCACTAAACTCACATCAAACAATGGTGAACTCTCAAGCAAGTCCTAATGTCAAGGTGGAACCTGCCAAAACTCAATGGAGATGGATTTGAAGATTTGAAGACATAACAAAACCTATATTACTATATGGAGGGCAAAGAAGCAAACAGACCAAAGATATTGATTAAGCTATTTTCTAGCCATACTCTAGGGAATTGCAATAGATTGGTATTACAAACCTTCCTAATATTGAGAAAGTAACATGTGAGAGAATAAAGAAAGCATTTGAACAAGAGTTCAAATTATTAAGGGATAATAATAAGATCCTCGCAGAAATCTATAATACCAAACAAGGTAAACATGAGAACATTTGAGCTTATAATAAGAGGTTCAAAGAGTTAATCAATTGTAAAGGAAACCAACAGATGGACTATAGAAATGATGGTTTATTTAAGAGTTGATGCCCTCACTTTGGAAGAAAATGTAGATGGTTCCTCCCTCATCATATGAGGAGGCATACAATCAGTCCATGGACATGGTGAGTGAAGGTAAGACATCATGTCATTCAAAGAAAACCAAAGAGGATTTTGGTTCAGGTGACAATGAATTTGGATTGATATAAGCTCTTCAGAGAAACATGCAAAGAATGATGAAAGAACTAAAGAACACAAAAGAATAAGGTAAAAAACTTTGGTGTATTGATTCTAAACTAAAAGATCACACCAAAAGAAATTGTCCTATATGCTAAGTTGCGGGTCACTCAATTAAAAATTGTCCTTACAATTTGACAAGAGTACAGAAGTACTGTCTACACAAGTATAGTAGTCCACTCCACCAAAACCAAAGAATAACAAAAACACATCTCCAATTGGCTATCAGAATCAAAGAGGGGGAGGGCAAAGTCAGATACAATATGACTCAAAGGTTGTCTCATTATACAATGTTGACAAGCAATGGGAACACTTTGCAAAGGACTTCCACAAAACACAAAATGAAATGGGACTGCTTTCTGAATGTTGCGACCTAGGGACCATGATGGTGTAGGATGTCTAAAGAAAAAGGCAAGCATCAATATAATTGATACAAAGAAACATAATGAAGTATTGATTGTTACTTGATTCCAAGCAAAGAAGATTGTGAACCCAAACCCACATACCCACGTATTAAAAAAGAGAGACTTTATAAAGCAAGTGCTAAGGTGGGACATGCTTTGGATAACAAACATCACCACTCAAATGCAAATGTTTAATGTAGTAATAAATTGATTGAAATCCAATTAAATTATTACAAGGCAAGTAATTCAAACCACCATACCAATTAAAGTGGTGTATTTATTACAAAGTATTCCTAAACTTCAGAATGCTATAACTCAATGAGATAGGACAATGCATGCCACCGCCCATCTAGAAATAACGAAGACCGCATAACTAAACCTCCATCATCAAGCCACTGAGCAACGGAAACCAGCAATGGTGCACATGGACATCCTTGGAAGGGATCTCATTAACACAATTATTGATAACAAGTTCAATGTGAATGTGCTTCTGGAAGATACTTGCAGAAGTCTAGGTAAACTGACTACTCGGCCACCAACTTTCCAATTGGTAGCACCGGATCAACAAGGAATCGAAATGCTTGGAATCCTTATGGAGAAAAAGGTAATGATTGAAACTTAAGCATTTCTACTTAACTTCATTGTCATCTCATTTTAGAAGAAAGCATACAATGCATTGCTAGGTTGGGGTTTGTTGCTAGCACCAAAAATTGACCACATTTAGAAGAAAATAATCTCTATTGAAAACAAATGGCATATTTATCTAATTGATCTGAAGAGTCAAACAATAAATGAAGAAGCAACTTCCTCAGATTCATTAGACTTTGACACTAGAGAAGAGTGGACAAAGAAGCACAATCAGCGTCCCATTGAGCGGAATGCCAAAGGAATCTTGGAATTGCAGTCATGTTTGGAAATGAAACAAACTCCTTTCATGGCTTATTTCACTAGCAAATGGAGGATTACAAAGTATTTCCATTGAACTACAATTTATTGAAGCTCCAAAGACTGATTAAGAGAAACAAGAATTATATGATTACAAAATGCAACCATTTAATGTTGAGGAAACCAAGCTGAACAATTCCAAGAAGTTTGAACAATTCATGTGTGCCAAACAAAGTACATGGTTTGTAGTTAGCAATTTATTCTCAAAGGCCAGAAGCTATAAATATGATTGACTTCAATGTTCTAGTAGTGGGGCCACACACAACCGAAGATCACAAAATTAATGAAGATATGACTTAAAGTAATGAAATTAAAAAGATTTTTGATTTGGAGCCAATGATACTTGTGCTAATGAATGTTACAAGCGACCCTGTTTGTGTTGTACATTTTGACATGACATTGAAGTACGAAGATGATCAAAGTGGACTTCATAGGAAAATAAAAACAAAAAAAGAAAAGTGTACTTCGGGCATTTATGGACATTAATATAATCTACTTCTTTCTTTCTAATATGTTTTCTACTTTTATAGCTTGCCACAGTTAGTACTTAATCTGCAAGACATTTCTATAAAGTATTATACGTGTCCATGCTGTGTCTAAGGAGTTCAACGTGACCTTTTCCTTGCCCAAACTTCCTTTGGACACACAATGAAAGTGTGTATATGATGTAAAGGGCCAGTCAAAAATTATAGTCATACAGAATGGTCTTCAATTTGAAAAACCAGTTGGAGTTGATAAATAATAATGATTTTGATTGAAAAAATGCTGTCGCGCGGAGGTCTGGTTCGTGCTAGGGCCTGCGTGCCCTAGCCCGGCCTACGTCTGGTCTGTGCTCACTGGCGAGCTTCTTTGCTGCTCTCGGGGGGACGTTGTTTTGTTGGCAAGGGCGTGCGCTGGTCGGACAGGGGTCTCGGCCATTTTCTAGCCCGTGGGTGGGCGTTTTCAGATTGAAATCCGCCTTTGGTGAGTCCTCGGTGGGGGGCCTGCGCTATTCTGAGATTGTGGGGCTCCTGCCCCGTCTCTCTCTCATTTTTGTTGAGTCCTGGTTCGTTGCTGCATGGAGAATCGAGGTATAGCCTCTTCTCAGCTTTCCTTCGGAGATATGGAGATGGGTGAGCCGTCTTCTTTGTTGCATGTCAATGATAAGGAACTGACTGGTAAACCCCAATCTGGGGAAGGTGTTTCCCCTTCAAAAGGGATGTTTCGATTAAGAAAAGTAAATGGATGTTTGCAAAGATCTGAGGACCGGCCAGTTTTGGTTATTCAACCTACGCAAGTTTCGGAGGATGTCGAATACTGGTGCAATCATGCTCTTATTTGCAAATTTTTGGGCCTTCGCTTTCTTTGCCTGTGCTGGAATCCTGGGCACACCGGGTGTGGAACCCAGAAGGAGATATGGAGATTCTGTTAGCGGCTAATAACTATTTTCTGGTTATCTTTTCAAGCATGTCGGACAGGAATAAGGCATTTGAAGGAGGCCCTTATTTCTTTAACCAGGTGGGGCTCTTCATCAAGCCTTGGCACATGGGCTTCAACTCTGCTGAGGAGATCCCCTCGCGAGTTCCTGTGTGGGTTCGCTTGCCGAGGCTTCCCTTGGAATTCTGGAGGGAAGATATTCTTCACTCAATCTCTTTGCTTCTTCGAAAACCTGTGGGTTCGGCTACACAAACTCAAGATCGTAAGGTAATTTCTTTTGCCCGTATTTGTGTAGAAGTTGATTTAAATAATCCGTTGCCAGATTCTATGGAGATTTGCATGGGATCATCTTCCTGGATCCAACAGCTAGATTACGAGACCCTTCCATTTAGATGCAGAATTTGCCATGAATTTGGTCATTTACATCGCAGATGTCCCAGGAAAAGTCTTCCCCCTTGGCTTCCCCCAGACCTCCTAGGGAGGACAAGGGGAAGGCTCCTTTGTCTAATGGACCTGTTGATAGCGAGGGATTTATTCAGGTTAAGTCTCGTAACAAAGGCAAAGGTAAGAAGAGAACCTGGATGGACAGACAGAATGATGGCACCTTTAACAAGTTTGATGCTCTTGGTGACTTGGTCCAAAAGGAAGGTACTCCAGTTGAGCTCTCTTCTAGGGCTAAAGGTCAGCATGAGGTTCAAGTTGAAGATGCAAAGAAGGAGGATCAGATTTTATCTTCAAGGGACCAACAGGTTGGACAGTTGGCTATTGATTTGCCTCCTCAAGTTCAGGATATTGGAGACCTTTGGGGGTCACAGGGTACGAAGGGCTCAGTTATGGTGGCTCCTGATCCCCTTACTCCTAAGGGGACCTCAGATTCTGTAAAGGGTAATAAAGCTCCTCCTGTCTTAGGGATACAGCAGAAATCCTTCAAAAAGGGGCCTTTAGATAAACCGTCAAAGAGTGGTAGAAAGACTGATCAAGAGAAGGTGAAGATCATGGGTGATACTTTGGTTGAGTCTGGGTCTGTGAAACCCATTGATTCTCACTTCTCCCACCCCCATAAATGATTGTTTTGTCATGGAATGTAAGGGGGTTGAACAGCATCCCCAGACAAAAGGTTGTTCGCAGATTAATTGAGTCTCAGTCTCCTGATGTGGTCTTTATTCAGGAAACTAAGCTTACAATGGATGGTTTGGCTAATTGTGCTCCACGTATCTGGCCCCAGGGCTCTTGGCAGGGGGTGGGTGCTTTGAACAGTTCAGGGGGGGGTGGCTTGCTTCTGGCACCCAAGGAAAGTTTCCCCCTTATGGTGGATTTCTAGTCGGTCCTCCATTTCTTTGGTTGCCTCTAATTTTGAGACTGGAGAAAGGTGTCTTTTATCCAATATTTATGCTCCTACTGAATTTTCAGGTAAGTCCCATTTATGGGCTCATATCAGATTCATCCGGTCCTTGGACCCGTTTCTCCCAGGAATTATGGCTGGAGATTTTAATGCTGTTACTAGTCTGGATGAAAAACGAGGGGGGTTAGCCAGGCTGGACCCGTCTTCAAATCTGCTCAGGGATATGATTGGTTCCTTGAATCTCATTGATGTGAAGCCAACCAATGGTGTCTTTACATGGAATAATCGATGATGTGGTGTTGAGGCTATCTTAGAAAGGCTTAACAGATTTTTGGTTTCCTGCTATTGGATGAACAGGTGGATCACCAGTTCTGAAATTCTTGACTGGAGGGGCTCTGACCACTGGCCTATTAAGCTCTCTATCACCTCTTATGGAGTCACCAAAAATCCCTCTTTCAAATTTCAGTTGATGTGGTTAAGAGACCTGTCTCTACCAGACCTTATGTTGGATTGGTGGTATGAGGGGATGCCTGCCCATGGGACGGCCATGTTTACTTTTAGTAAGAGGCTTCAACATGTGAAGTACAGGCTTAAGAGATGGAATAAACAGTATTTTGGGAACCTACATGCTCAGAAGATAGCTGCTCAGTCCAAGTTGGATAATATTACTCATCAGATTCGGGACCAAGGGTTGACCTCTGATCTGAGTAAAGCTGAGTCCTCGGCTCTTAAGGGACTTGAAGAGTGGGAGCTTCAGGAGGAGATTTTCTGGAAGCAGAAATCTCGAGTTGATTGGCTTCAGGAGGGGGATAGGAACACTGCTTTCTTTCATAACTCGGTTAAGGCTCGGAGGCAGGGGAATTCTATCTCCTCTCTTGTCTCAACTGAAGGAGCTCAAATCTCTTCCTGTGAAGAAATTTCTAGGGAAGCTGTCAATTATTTTTCTAATCTTTTTACTAGGAAGGATCTTACTGCTGGGACCGAGGAGCAGGCCATCTTGGATTGTATTCCCCACCTGGTCTCTGCTGAGATGAATGGGGCTCTCTTAAGTCCTATCTTGTTACCTGAATTGGAGAAAGTTGTGTTTACTATGAAAAAAGGTAAGGCCCTTGGCCCAGATGGATTTCCAATTGAGTTTTTTCAAGAATTCTGGGAAATAATAAAGTTTGATCTCCTAGACGTGGTTCAGGAATCACATAGAAACAAACAGATGTTGAAGTCTTTGAATTCTACTTTCTTGGCTCTCATACCTAAGAAGGAGGGGGCTAATCAGTTGGGCCAATTTAGGCCTATAGCATTATGTAATGTTGTCTATAAGATCATCACTAAATTGATTGCTGAGAGACTCAAACCACTCCTTGGTTCTTTGATCTTTGCTGAACAGGGTGGTTTTGTTGAAGGAAGACAAATTTTGGATGGGGTTGTGATAGCAATGGAGGCTATTCACTCTATGGCTACCTCTAAGGAGAAAGCTATGTTTATTAAACTTGACATGGCTAAAGCTTATGATCAAGTGAGTTGGGAGTTCTTACAGAAAATTCTTTTGGCTTTTGGTTTTGATGAGGAGTGGGTGAATTGGGTTCTTAGCTGTGTGACAACGTCCTCCTTCTCAATTCTCATTAATGGGGAACCTTCAGGATTGTTTTGTGCTTCTCAGGGACTCTGGCAAGGGGACCCTTTATCTCCCTATTTATTCATTATCATGGCAGAGGGTTTTGGCAGATTTATAAAATCTCAGGTGAGGCAGGGTCTTATCCAAGGTTGGAGCTGGAACAATAATCTTCCTTCCTATTCTCATCTTCAGTTTGTGGATGTGTTGTGACCTTTTCACACATCGCCCCATCCGAGATGGGGACCCCTAATTTTTGCTCCATTCTGGTCTTTTTGGCTTTGGTTCTTCTCTCTCTCTCTCTGTCTATCTCTTTTTTGAGGTCTGCTTTTCGGGGACGTTCCCGTCTTTGAACTTAAACGAGTGAAATTTTGGCCCAGTCTGAAAATTAGGGTTTCATCTTTCCCGGTCAATCCAAGGTCGAACGAAGTGAATGAATTGAAAATTGAGCTTAACGTTGTTGTCAGCATGTTTCCAGCACGCTCTCAGCAAAATTTCATCGAATTCTGAGGTACTTACTATTTTTAGTAAGTGTGAAATTCAGGGCAGTTCGTCAGCATTTTCGAAATTCCAATAGTCACACGACATTCAGAGCACATCAGGCTACTCGCATGCTAGATTTGAGCGAAAGCAGACAACTTTCTATTTTTAGCAGTCCAGCTTCCGGGACAAATTTCAGGGTTCAGATGCAGAGTTTTTCTTTGCATGTTGGCATATTCCTTCTGGGTTTTTCGAGACCTTCGCGATGATATAACATGCAAAACGAGACGACAACTTTCAGAGTTCAGTCTTCCGAGGCTATTTTTAGGGCTTGCATGTCAGGATTTCTTTTGCATGTCGGATGATTCCTGATGGGTTTTTCGAGAGCTTCGCGATGGTGTGACATGCAAATGAAGATAACCACTCAGTAAGGAACTTACTATTTTTAGCAGGTGTGTCCCGGCAACCGCCTCCCAGCAGTTCAGAATCACGAGCTGATCGCAATGCAGCAGAAACGATGATAAACAGAGATCATTTGATACACATGCAGAACAAATTAGGGTTTCCAACTTCGGAGCCTGAAAAGAGGGGTAAAAAGTCAGAATTTTCGAAAACCAGTGTAAACCACCGCGATCAGCATCCTTCAGGCTATCTGCTGGTAAAATTTCAAGTCAAACGGAGCACTTACTATTTATAGTAAGTCAATTTGGAAACTGGCTAAAGATAGTAAATTGAGTGCATGCGTCAGTGTCAACAGACAGGTCACGTGGTGAGGAGCACCTCATTCAAATTTCAAGTCAAACGGAGCAGTGGAGCTATCAGAAGCTAGCGTTTACTATTTATAGTAAATCATCCTCGGAAATAGGCTAAAAATAGCAGGGTGACTAAAAATGGCAGTGTCGACAGGACAACAAGGTCGTGAGGATGCAATGTTTAAAATTTCAAGTCGTTCTGAACTTCAGAGATGCAAAAATCAGAGGGCTTACTATAAATAGCAAGGCACGGATAAGTTGGTGAAAACAAGGAAAAAATTGATTAAGTCTGGAACTTCATCCTGCAGCTATGGAAAAATGCGCCCAACTCAAGATGTTCAAGCATGAAAAATATTCTAAGTATAAAACTCTTCTCATGCTAAAATGCGCCCTCAAGGGATGAAGAAGTTTAAAAAAAAAAAAAAAAGGAAATTTCTAAGTATGAGCAATATCCTCCTGCCTTGTCTAAATGCGCCCTCCTCACAAAGCAAAATGATAAAAAATTCCTAAGTATCAACTCTCATCCTTCACCAAGTAAGAAATGCGCCCAGCAAACAAGAAGGTCAAACGAGTCAATGAAGTTTATCCTTCACCCTTGCGTAAATGCGCCCATACTTCAAGTTCCATCCTCCTCAAGGCAAGAAATGCGCCCAAGCTAGAAATGGTCAAGGGAAGTCAACGTTTTCATCCTCCTCCTAGGTGGAAATGCGCCCAAAGCATGGCAAGTAAAGACAAAAATAAGGAAGTCAAGGTGGCGTTACATGTGCTTCATCCCTCATAACCTCCAAAATGCGCCCATGCAGCTAAGGAGTCAACAAGAGTCAAAGAATCTCATCCTCCATGCATATTAAAATGCGCCCAAGTAAGGGCATGTGAAGACAAGAGGTGGCGCTTGAAGTTTCATCCCTCTATACATGCAAAATGCGCCCATGAATCAAAGCAAGCAAGAGAAAGTCAAAGGGTCAACGTATTTTATCCTCCACCACCTCAAATTTGCGCCCATCCTCCTTATACCCCCAAATGCGCCATGAAAAAGTAAAGTGTGGAGTGAAAAAACGGTAAACAAGGTGAAATGGAAAAGATAAAATGACTATGGCATTGAAATGTGAAAAAATTCTCTTCTAGGTGTGGGGTGCGCTCAAGGTGAATATGAATAAAATACAAGACGTGGAAAGTGAGGTGCTAAGGCGTGATTTTCCTCAGGTGTGCTATAAAATATAAGATGAGTGATGGGAATTTTTCTAAGGCGTTGGAGTTTTTCTTCCACATGTGCTAAATGCGCCAGGCTATGAAATGATGTGAATAATAAAATTGCTAAGGCGTTAAAGGCAAGGTGATGGAAATTTGAATGAGATAAATATGCTAGGTGTTGGAATTTAAAAAGAAATATATCCCTCATGAGATATAAAATGCGCCCAAGGCATTTAAAAGAGAAATTTTCTAAGTGAGTTGATAAAGAATTCCTCACCACAGGCAAGATGATAGATAAATGAAAATTTTCTAAGGGAAAATTTTTCAAAATTTTCGAAGTGATTTAAAATTTTCTAAGGCACAAAATGTTCTCCCTTAGAAAAATGCCTAAGTCTGGAGAGGTGATGAAATTTTCCTGAGGCATGAGGATTGTCGGAGATGAAGTCGGTGAATGCCAGCTGCATGGGTTGATAAAAAATTTCTCAAGTCAGAGCAACAGGAAATCTTCACAGATGGAAAGAACGAATTTAAATTTCACAGGGAAATAATTTTCTAAGGTTCAAAATTCAAAAAAATTAAATGAACCCGTTCGTTGGGTACCCATGGATTCAACACGTTCTGGAGGAAATTTTCTTCTGGGTATCGAAGATTGTCGATAAGGAGTTGATTTTAAAGTCTTCCATGCTTCGCTTCGGCCTTCGGGGTGAAGATTTCAAATGGGCACTAGGTTGATGAATTTTCCTAAGGTAAAGTTTTAAAATTTTCTAAGGCAAGTGTGAAGAAAATGTGTTCTCAAGGTAAGATCCTCCAGACGATGAATTTGAAATGTACTGCCTAGGTGAATTTGCTTAAATCCTTCGTGAGGATAGTCTTCCAGAGCCAGAGTTGAACGAAATTGAGTATCGGAGCCCCAGGTAGTGAAATGAATTTCTCAAAGATGAAGTTTGTCTAAGGCATGAACTTGAACACGAAGTTGGCGATGAACGCTTGGAGATCAAAGCATGAAAATCTCGGTAAGTAAGTTGAGTTTATATTGTGAAGTCTTCTAATACTCTTCTCCTTGCTTGTTTTGCAGGATGAATGTGGAGGCCAGAGCACGATGACTTGAAGTGATGAAGCACGATGATATTACAACTTTCAGAGGAGGATGAAGTTACGAGTTTCACATGAAGGAAGAAAGTTGCAAGAAATTGGCTAAGTGTCTGGACTTGGTATAACTTAAGTAACAAAGATGAAGACCCTCAAGTGGAAGAAGTCAAAGAACAACGCCAAGAAAGAAGATCAAGGATAATGTGAACGCGTCTACAAATGGAATCTTCTAGAAGGAATAATGGACATTATGGCTCATTTATTACCCCACTCTCCTTTTTGGCAGTTTTTAGGGCAAATCTTGTTTAGGGCTGAGGTGGCACGATTTTGGCCACTCTATTGATTGTAACCCTAGCCGTCTTTTGGGACTTGGCAAACTATAAAAGGGGGAGTCCCCCTCATTTGTAATTCATTAGACATTAGATTTAGAGGCAGAGGCAGAGCTTAGAGGAGTAGAGAGAAGTTGATAGAGTAGAAAGTAAAGTAGTGTAGATTGAAAAGGAAGGAAAGTCTTCCCTTTGGATACTTTGTAAGAAGTTGTCATGTATGCTTTCATAATAAAAGAATTTTCATTGATGGTGAATTCTTCTTTGTTGTGAATGGTTGTTGAGGCTTCTTCGTCCTTCCAATTCACGTAGTATCTTGAAGTAGCTTAAATTAAAGTAGTTTTCACTTTCATGCAAGTAGATGTTAGTTGTGGACTTGTGGTATTAATTGAGGCAACTTCATTTTTATCCATACCACTAGCGGCTTGCTGACGCAGGTCTGCCTTGTGTGGTCAACTGGAAAACTTTACGAACTTAACTTCGATTGTGATTCATGTGTTTGTATGCGTCGTTCTGATGGTGCTTACATGTTGAGTTATAATTTGAAAACCTCTTGCCACTCCCTTGAAGATTGCACCGACTTTGTGTAAGTTGTCTAACGTGAGGCGGAGCAGAGTCTGGTCGAAGTCTGTCGAGATTGATCCCACGTCCCGTCCTTAGATAGAAGATTAACTCCTTAGGCCCTACACCCCTTTTTAATTCAGTTCATTTCCGGTTAGGATTAGGAAACTCGTGCTCATTTTCCAAATCATTCGAATCACACGCAAAGCCCTTAGTCTACTGTCTGTTGTCAGCTATCGAACAATTGTGTAAGTCCCCTCGTGAGAACACAGCAACTCACATCAAACCAACTGAGGGTATTCTAAGTATTCGGAACCTTGGAGTTGAAAGCATGATCTTACTCGCAATCTTAACATGCTGAATACTTTGTTCAAGAGAGGATAGGATATCCGTTGGGAAACTTTATTCTGTGTTGGTGAGGTCTCAAAAACCACGTCAACAGGATGACACTGGGTTGTTGGGCATGGTTAGAATCAGTGAGGCAGTGAATTTCAGGAGAGCTTTGGATATCTATTTGAAAGCCTCAGGTCAGAGTATTAATGATGATAAGTCTTCCATTTATTTCTTTAATACTCCTCGGCTTATTCAAAGTAGGATTGCTAGGATTCTTGGATTTCAAATCGGTTCCCTTCCTTTGATGTACCTTGGGATTCCTTTGGCCTTGGGATCTCAGCGTAGAGGCTACTGGCAGGGGATTTTGGATAAATTTCGGAGTAAGGTTAGTCACTGGACTTACAGATGGTTATCTTCTGCTGGGAGAGTGGTTCTCCTAAAGACTGTGGTGCAGTCTCTCCCCATTTATAGGTGTTGTGTTCAGGTCCCCCCTTCCAACTTTGTGAGGGATTTTGATGCTTTATCTCGGCAATTCCTTTGGTCTGGCATCCTTCTATCCTCGAAGTGGAGTTTAGTCAAGTGGGACTCTGTGTGCAGGCCGAAGCATGCTGGGGGCCTTGGTCTTAGGTCAATGGCTCTTGTTGTCACGACTTTGGCTACCAAGCTGTACTGGCGGTGGTGCAACAATCAGGATCAGGATTGGGCCAAGATTCTTGCCCACAAATATCTTCCTGGTGCTGATTGCCTTGATGTGCCACGGCTTGCTTTGGTGGGTAAAGGTTCTTGTATTTGGGATATTTTTAAGAAGGGAGCTCAACTTATTAAGGAGGGTCTCTTCTGGATTTGTAACAGAGGCTCTGATGCTCTGTTTTGGCAGGACTCTTGGGACGGCCACCCTCCCATTCTTTCTAGCTTCCCCCAGCTTCAGCCTCTTTGCCATATTTTTACTAATGCTGGATGGTTTAAGGTGGAGCATTTTAAGACTGTCAAGCGTATGGGTCAGGTGGAGGTGACTTGCTGGAAGGACCCTCAGGAGTGGCCCGTGGGTGGCTCTGATGAGGATCGTGTGGTTCTTACTAAAGCTTTGGAGGGTAGGTTTTGCAGCTCCCTTAATGTGAGGGACGCTTTGGCTTGGAGTCCTAGCCCAAAAGGTAAATTTACTGTTGCTCAAGGCTATGCTATGCTTGACAGGAACTTACATGGTCCAACTAAGGTGCACTGGTGGAAGAAGGTTTGAAATAACTTTTCTTGGCCCAAATGTAATTTTTTCTTATGGTTGTTGGCTCAGAAGAAATGCCTCACTTGGGAGAATCTTCGCAAACGAGGGTTTCAGGGACCTTCTGTTTGCTTCCTTTGTTCGAACAATGAGGAATGTACCTCCCACTTGTTTTTTCTTTGCCCTTTTTCTAGAGAGATATGGCACAGATGGTGGGAGGCTTGGCGTCATGGTTGTATTCATGCTACCTCCCTTATTGATTTTTGGGAAAGTTTGGGCAGGCCTCCAGCAAAGACTTCTTTCCTGTAGGTTGCCTAGACAGTTGGGCCGATTTTCATTCTCTGGAACCTTTGGCTGGAGAGGAACCGCAGAATTTTTTGTGACTCCAAATTAGGAAGTTTTCAATTGTGGAAGACGATTCTTAGTAGGCTTCAGGAGACTATTTCTGCAAAGTGTGATATGTCTGAAAGTATTGATCCTAGTGATCATGCTATTGTGAGGAATTTGAACCTGGGTGATAGTAGACAGGGATGCATTCTTGGAAAAAGACCTCGACATGTCAAGCAACGGGTTTGTCGGGATGGGAGGTGGACACCTCCCCGGCTAGGATCTTGAAGATTAATACGGATGGTTCTTCTCGTGGGAACCCTGGACATGCTGGTATTGGGGGTATAGGTAGAGGTAATGATGGTGGTGCAGTTTTTCTCTTCTCTATTTACAAAGGTCAACACTCTAATAATCTGATAGAGGCCCTTGCTATTAAGATTGTTGTTGAGAGAGGATGCTCTTTAGGCTGGAAGAGGATCATCTGTGAGTCTGATTCTCAGATTGTTGTGGATATGCTGAACAACCAGAGTTTGGAGGATGTTAGTTGGCAATTAGCCTCTTTAGTCAGACAAATTCTAAGTCTATGTAGTTCCTTGGACTCTGTCTCCTTTCGTCATATCCCTAGAGAGTGGAACAGAGTGGCTGATTGTTTGGCGAAGTGGGCTTCAGAGAACGTGGATGGTTGGGATATTAGTGGAAGGGATGAGTTACCTTCTGAGTATCGTGGGACCGTTGAGCAGCTGTTATTGGAAGACAGGAATATGTAGTGTTGTTGTTGGCCTTTGGCCTTTGCTCTGTATTTTGGATTTGATTGAATAAATTTTTACCCCTTCTTTTTAAAAAAAAAAAAATTGAAAAAAGAGTTTCAAACACTTATCACAATGCATACTTATTATGCTTAGCAATTAACAATAGTTATCTTCTAAGTCGTCAAATCAAACTGAACACTAACAGCAATTAGAAAGTGATTAATTTTTCAAAGTAATAAGCCAAAGTAATATGTTCCATACATCTTCAAGTGCTACTGTCTCTGCAACTGCAAGAAGACTTTCATGACCTTGCTTTTGGTCCATTACTGTATGGCCTAATGCATCACATTCCATAATAAAGTCCAGATTATCAACAGATGGGACATTATCTATCATTGCTGCCAAGTGCTCACTGTCCTTTATAAGAGCACTCATGTATCTGGTAAGTTCTCCTTTTGTGACCCCAAACTCTTTCAGCCTTCGAACCTAAACCAAAATGCAAACAAAAAAGTTAAGATATTTAATATGAGGCAAAGAAAAAATAGGTTTACCATTAATTAAATTCAAGATACTGATAAACATTAACAACTCTAGGAAATCACCGTTTTGATACAATCTCAAGTAGACCACTAATTTGTTATCTCAAAGCTCAATTATCATTCAAAAACCTGCTAAAGATTTTCAGTACACACCTCCTGAACAGCAACCTTCACAGCATCTTTCCAATTCCTAGGCTCTGCATGCACTGTGAGTGTGCTTACCGTACAACCTTCCCTCCCTGAGTCACTGTGGTCTAATTCAATTGCAGTAAAAGGAGGATTGGAACTCTGTATAACAGAACCATCAGAATAGAGGACATGCATGTGAAAAATTAATATAAAAAAATAAAAAAAACAGCATGTGTATACTAAAAAGCAACAAATCAGCTATCAATTTTATGTTAGGTGTCCAGAAAATCAAACTACATGCATAACAAAAGGATTATACTGTATTAAGTTATTAACAAAAGAATTTTAAAGAACGAGATTGTAAGGATGGAAATCATAGCAGACCATAGGTACAAGACACATGTTCATAAGAATTTTCTGAACTGACTGGAACCCACTGATTCTTACAGTAATTAGAAGTTTTGATTCTTACATTAATTAGAAAAATGAAGATAAACTACACTGTTGCATTACATAAACAAACCCCATAACCATGTTGTACTCATCAAGAAAGTGCATTACCTTATATCTACTGTTGATGCGGAAATGCAATGTTGAAAGGAAAATTCTTTTCATCAACACATCCCTCAAATCACCATATGTTTGCACCTTTGACACGGGGATCTGCAGAAAAAGAAGGTAAAATTAAGAAACAATTAACAACAGAGCATGCCTCATTTTCTTCACTAAGCAATTCTTATGATTGAAATAATAATAAAACAATTCCAGCTGCAGGATATTTATCCTTGGTGGTAGGCTTAGAAGGTTGCAAATTGAATAACGTAATAAAATAGAATTTAAGACATAATGTACTGAAGTATTAATGAAGACTTGAGTTTTTATATTAAAAATGAGGTAAGACTTCATTACGGGTAGGTCCCTTCAAGAAATATGCTTATCTTGAAAGTAACTTCCTATTAGTACTTAATGTCAAGACAGACCTAACATTTTATCATCAAGATTTAGGCAATCATATACTCATACTTCTGCAATATATGAGATGCTTTTCCTGATCAGTTGCTGATCTATGCATATGCATGATTGCTGAAATACCGTTGGATATATCAATCCACGATGCTGTTGAATTTGATCTTTCAGGCCTTGAATAGCTTGGCATTGTTGAATCCAATGTCACAACTGAGATTGCTATATGTTAAATTTAGTATATGTACTGGAGGGATAATGAATCAGATTGAGTAAACATAGGTTATAAAGAGATGGGATAGGCAAAAGAACACTCTAAATGCATGCAGATTAATCCATTTGTAGAGAAATAATCACCAACAAGGTATTGGTGCCAGTCATATATTTGATTTCTACACAGTTGGAACAACTACCCATAGAATCTCAGGGTCCATTTTGCAGGGATGAGACAGTAACTACGGTGCAGGATCCAGAAACAGTATATGAAAAGAAAAAAGAGCATGAAAAAATGTAACAAAAAGCTGAAGCTCAAAAAAGAACTGAAATACTCCTGGTCCCAAAACTATTGAGATTCAATGAAAATAATGCAGCAGAGACATTTACTTGTTATTTCAATAGGGGAAAATTAAACTTCTAAAAGTAAATGACTTTTAAGTAAATGACTTGTTTATAAATGCATTGGAAATTTCTGCCACAAAGTCGTTTCACCAAATAATGGATTATAGTAAAAAAGTTGAGTAACACTAAAAACAGAATTTCATTAAGGAGTCCAAACATGTCACACAAAACAACAAATCATCAATGAATTTTAGTCACAAAAACAAGGATCCTAAGAATATATTAAAGTCTATAACCAAAGAATCTTGGACCTCATGCAAATGTTACCCCAATCAATTCAAGAAATAATATTTGATAACAGAAGGGAGGAAAGGATTTAGACAAAGCTGACGAATTGCCCCAGCATCAGGATACAAAGGAACTTCAAAATATACGTTGGAGAGAGAATAATAACAAATTTTGGATAGCAGAGAATAAATGGATGATGATGAAGGTTCTGCACTGCAAATGATATGACAAGAATGTCTAAAAAATTACGCAATATAAAACGCCAAGAAAAGAAAATTTAGTAAACTCAGAAATCTACCATCTGCAGGGCATCAAGAAGATGAATTTCCTACAAAATTGTATTTGATTGCCAACATAAAGATATATGACATCTGAGCCTAACCATTCAATTTAAAAACAAAACAAGAAGAGGATAGACAGTGCTTGTTCGCACAAAAAGCATCAAGTAATATTGAGGGCTGGGGAAAATAAAACAAACTATCAGAGATTAACCAGCAATAGTAACGATGGTTCAAGAGCACCTATAGCAAGGGACCTTAAAATGAAATCCATCATACACTAGAAAATGTGGTAAATGGGGAATAGTTACAAGAGAATGTCCTGATAGTGCACAGCAACCCAAGAAAATGTGCACCAGGTGTGGTCCAGGAGATTTATTAGATGAAGAGTGCCAACAAATAAAGTCTGCAAACATGGTAGAAATAGACAATTGGAGTCAAGAAGTATATAATATGGTTGTTAATAGAAAAGTGAAAATGAAGAAAGTGGATATGACCATAGAAAACCAAATAACACAAGAAGCAATGCAGGCACTAAAAGAAGTAAGATCTCGTTCTCCCATGGAAAGAATCACTAAACGAACAAGAAACTATGAAGGAAAAACAAATAGCAAAAGGATAAGTTGGATGATGACTCAGATTCAGGTAAACAAGTAAGCAACAATTAAGAGAAGTAAAAGAACAAGAATGCAGAAACCATCAGAAAGTGAGTAGGCAAATATTTTGTCATGTGTGAAATTATATCAAAACTAATGGTATCGTCTTCAATGACACTTTAATTCATGGTGATCCAATTCAGAAGTAAATATTCTCCCAGAATGCATATGGCATCAATTAGGGTTGCCTAAATTATTAATATCAGGATTTCATCTAAGAAACTAATCTAGAATTTTACCAGAAGGTTAACTTCCAGAAGGAAAAAATGTCATTATTTCTAGAAAATATGTAAGTACTTAAAATGGAAGATGTTTCAAAGCAATATAATGCAAGTGAAGGCCTTATGTGATTGGCATTGGCAAACAATTTATACAAAAATTAGTGCTAAGAAATTGAAGATGTATACTAATACTCTACTGGGTTGATTGTTAAAAAAGCACTAAGCATAAGCAATCACTCTGATTCAAAGAGACAAGTTGAACCTGACGAAAAGGAAGTTCTCCACACGAACTTGAAACAATTACTCTGACAGGATTGTTTCATGTGCAGAAGATTGAGAAATGTTGCAATCATCCTATGCTATTGAAATTCAAAAATGGACATGACAGTGACTACCAGAAAAATAGTCAACTGACACACCTACAAAACAAACTAACCCTATTCTAAACTAACAATGAAAATGGGCCCATTTTTCAAAATTTTGATGGAAAATCTTTTGACACCATCCATTAGACAGATTTGAATAGTCAGTGTCTCCAATCATAAAAACAGTAAGGCTTATGTTGAGAAGTATGAAGGTATTTGCCATTTGGAGGTAATCACATATCCAATTCCAACAACAACAATGACTCACGATCAAAACAATCTCTGCTAGATAAAATCCACAATACAAAATCATTGAGACTTGTGATGCCTACCAGTACCAATGACCAGATACATCATTGAAGTGAATCAAAAGGCATTAAGTGTGTAAAACTGCAAGTAGGCATATGGAATAACATAATGGAATGTTCAACAGTGACAACCCATTGTTGCTTGGTACTAGTAGAACTTGCATGCAAAAACAATAGGAACATGTTTAGTGAGCCGGATAACTGCCATAATTGGAAAAAAAAACATTTCAGCCTGAACTGTCATCCATAATAGCTACTCAAAATTTGAATTCATTTTCTGGTATAGCTGGTTTCATTCACTTTTACATTGTCAACATCGAGAACCAGGATAAAATAATACGATAGTTAACCATATCACCAAAGGTATGGAAAGAACATAGCAAACGGACTTGCAGCAGTAGCCACAATGACACCAGCTGAACCTACTGAAGATACGCCTATAACCTAGCATTATGCTAATCAAGACACTGGCTATTATTTTCATGGTGTACAGTTAGGCTTCTTATAAGGCTGCAAATCGGATAGTCAGTAGGCTCAAATTTGAGACTTAGCTTATTTAAGTACCTTTAACTTTAAGAAATATGCTTCTCTTCAAGATGAACTTTGATTGAATACTTATATGGAGACATTTAGTCATTTGATAGCCAAGTTTTAAGAAATCATATATATGTGGTTTGCTTCTACTGATTGGTTGCTGTTGTATGTGTGTGTGAATGCTGAAATACTGGGCATATATGAAGGAGTATTGTTGCTCATTTGCACCATTTAGGCCTTGAAAGGCTTTACACTTGACAACCAACTAAAGTACATTTGAAATTACTCCAAAGAATAGGCTTCGTAAATGGTTTGCATCATACAAGAAATGACAGATTAGTGTCAGATATTTTTCCTCCAATTGTGTGAGTACAAACCAAAGAAACCATAAATTTCTGTTTCTGCAACAATTTCAGTAGCATTTAAATGAATTGAAAAATTAGTTATTAAATTCTTGATTAACATTTTCTGTCTATCCACATAAACAAGCTAAACGACCTAAGACAAGATAAGGTTTATCCTAGATAAGATTGAAATGCCAAACTTTAGAATTTCCTATAAATGACAATACATTGTACATATGCGCATGAATAACAAACAGAAGAACATGATTTTAGGAAGGAAAGAGATGCATAAAATGAAGCTTTCATTTTTTACTGCTCTTTTATATTTATTTTTCTTTGTATCTGCAAATTGCTTGCATATGGCACATTGAGAATAAGAATTCAATTTCCCTGAAAAACAATAGTAGAGGCTATAAATGAGTTGCAATTGTTTCCAATAATTAAACAGAAACACAGTTAATCTGAAATATTACTGGTGTTTCTAGGTTTCTAAATTCTATGAAATTTGAGAAACAGAAATGTCTCTTAATCCTAAGAGGGAATTTTCAACAAAACACAAATGACAGTCACAGAACTACTCCGAACAATCACCTTGCAGAATAAATGGATGGAAAAATTTTGAAGCAACTCATGCT
The DNA here is from genome assembly GCA_007258455.2 of Sequoia sempervirens. Lineage (NCBI taxonomy): Eukaryota > Viridiplantae > Streptophyta > Pinopsida > Cupressales > Cupressaceae > Sequoia > Sequoia sempervirens. The sequence goes on along the minus strand of VDFB02323716.1, from coordinate 123,453 downwards.
GAAAAATATATGGCTTCTTGAATTCCTGCCCAGCTCCAGGTAAAGACCATTTATGCTTGACGGGTGGTCTTATTGTGTGCCTTTCTTTTTTCAACTGTTTAGATTGTTGTGCTCCTAAAGGAGGTGGCATTTCACCAATAACAGCACCAGCTAATGCACTTGGTAGTTTGGGTGCAAGAAAGCTTGCCATTGTACCAAATGCATTTGGTGGATGTGCTACAGAGAAATCACTTCCAGAAGGGGTTCGCCCAAATACAGCCTGTACATCACAAACAATGCACGAGGAAAATAAATGGGATAAGAAAAAAACATAATGTGCATCATTCAAATGAAGCTACATGACAACCCTTTTAACTGCTAGTATAAAATAATGTACAAGTTTATAGTTGTATATTAGATGTTTTTAACACAGTAATATGAGAAGTCCTAAATTATGCAACAATAAATGACAAGAGATATGAGAGTTGGAACATACATCAATGTGATAAACTGTCTTAGGAACACTATCTATATCGCCCACAATATATAGAGTTGCATTTGCAGGAAAATACCAACGTTCATGGAATCTTTTAATTGCTTCTACATCCCATTTTTTAATTTGCTCCTCTAATCCAATTGGAAATCTGCTCCCTAACTTGTTTTCTGAATGTAGTTGTTGCAACAACTGATCACAGCAAAATAATTATTAGATGGAGACCCAAGTTCATAAGTACATAATCATGTCATAATATATTTAGAAAACCTGTGTTTCCAATACAAAGTTTCTTTATCAGAAAGAAGAGAACCTCGGCAAAAGTAGATTTCAATCAAAAGATCTGATTGGTTTGATTATACAAGTCAAACAGAATTCTAAAAATGTCAAGGAGATGTCAGAGAAAAGGGAAAATCAAACTAACCTGACAGTCAACCCTGTATTCTATGGTATTCATCATTTGCAGCTCAGAAAGAACAGCTCGCCGTTCTTTTTCAACCCGAGAAGAAAGAAATTTAGGCTGGAAAGCAATCTGAATTGTAAAACAGTGAAAGCGTTTTAGAAAACAACCTGATAATATGCAAAGCTTAAACTTTAAGTTTTCTAAGAATGTATCTAGCATGAATTTGATAACTTGTACAATTTAAACACAGGTGACCGGATTTCAATCCCCGGCAACAGGGCCAAATGTTTACTGCTAAATGAATAAGCAACTATTTATTGCAGAGTAAACTGATTACATACACATGAATGATTTATACGGGAGTTGCAAAGTAATTACATACACATGAATGATTTATACGGAAGTTGCAAAGTAATTCAACAAAGCTCCAAAATGATACCATAATTGCTTTATTTATTAATAGATGCTCTTATACAAAAACTGGAATAAGGGAACAATCACAACATGCAGTCCCTCTCTCTGAGCGCAAAGGTTTTATATAAACTCCTTGACAGTTCCCAAGTAACTACTAAACACAATTTCTTGTAACTACCACAATCCAACAAGGTATTATCATACCCATCAGTGATAACCAAAACATAACTAATACAAATTATACTATCTACAAGAACAATTTTCATTGCACTGTTTGAAAACTTAATAAAATATCAACAGTTTCTCTACATGGCAAATGGTAATTGGAACAAAAAGGGAAATGATTCGATATACTATCACTCACAATAAAGCAATATACTATCAAAAAGAAGATGAATGTCCTCAATGGTGTCATCCAAATCTGCAAGGAGGGATTCTACAAACAAAGATATTATGTCTAATATCTATGCATCCCAATGTGGTGGATTTGGAATGACGATAGCAAAATCCTGATGCAAAGAATCGGTGGAACTCATGGATGAGTCAATACTGGATTTAGATGAAGCAACAGGTGATATGGAAGATGAGATATCAATGCAAGCTATCTGACTACATTGTTCATCCCCAAATGATGGTGTCTCACAAGATGCCTTAGTGAGATTTGATGATGTTTCTGCATGAGTTGGAACTAGAGGATAGGATAAGGCAATACCATGGTTAAAAAGAATTTGCTCCATTTCCTCAATTGTACAAAACTGACATTCTTCTGTTGTATGCCTTTACTTTCCACAATATCGACATTTGATTTTCCATTTATTAGGAGGATTACAAAGAACACTCAAATGGAGGGGATTTAGTGTGAGAGACATGATCACATGAACCAACAAACTCAAAAACAGAAACACCTAGATTGCCCCCATTGATTCAAAGAGCCCCCCCTTGAATGATTAGTGTTGATTGTAGCCCCTCTTGAACAATGTGCAAAGAAGATTTTACAAGTTATGAAGATCAAATGCCAAAATCTTTCGTTCATAACTCACGAAGATTTTTACAATTTTTTAAGAAAAATAGCAATCCAGATCTTAGTTTTACATGGAAAATCAGATTCCTTGCGAAATTCTAATAGAAATCAAAACAACGTTTGCAAAATTTTGATAACTGGGGCTAAAGTTATGCCCCGTCAAAGTTTGCTTACAATGTTGACTTCGGAGGCTACAAAATGATATTAAGCAGCATCAAATCAAAAAACGTCTCAACTCTAAAGTGTCGGAGACAGAACCAACTTCTCATCAACTATTCACACTCAAAAAACCGACTCCCTATTTGCAAGTTATGCAAAAACAAAAAAAACACCCCTTTACAAGTACTTTATGTTTCACAAAATGGTTAGCTTTAACCGTTAGTGGTCAGCATTGTGTAAACATAGTGTCACTATTACAATATAATTTTAGGCTTTTATTGTGATGGTTAACACGATTTTAATGTCTATACCCTAAATTTATTGATTGCAGGTATTTGATAGTACCCTCAACCATGCACAATAAGTATATTCATTGTGTTTACCTAGAGAGGCAATATTTACAATGAATTGCCCTATTTTAACAAAAACAATTGAGTTTGTATTGGATAACAAAACAAACACTATACTTGGCACCTGTAGGGATATCACTTGACGTGGTGTTTGGAGGCCGTAGGTGTGTGAGTTGAGGATCTCCACGCAAACCAATTGATCGCTACTTGACTTGAGCCACAAATACCCAGTCAAAAACTACTCCAATCACCATTGTTGATAGGCCGATTCGTCAAGGTTAGCAAGTCGTTGAGGACTACATAGAGATTGGAATGCTACACTTGAACGAAGAAAGTCAAGCCACAAGCAAAGATGAAGGTCGTGTGAGGATAATGACTATGGGCGTAGGTCAAAATATGTGAGTGCACAGCTAAGAGAACCCACAAAAAACTTGCAACCGGTCAAAAAATGCAAGGCAAATGATGAAGTGTGAGGGCACTATTGTGTAGGCCGCAGGAAAACCTGAGCCCTTTTGAATTTGGTTTGTGGGTGCACCTCTACATTAAACATGAATTCTCTTACTTCCCAGATTTGGGGACCTTCACAGAAAGCCACACAACCCACCTAGCACTCAGTCAACAATATTTTGCTAGGCGGCGTGGGAGTCTACCACTGGAGGTAGAGGGAATATTCAAGAAGCCTTGATTGCACAAACTTGCTCACATATAGCGCTACACGTGATTATATAAGAAGTCGAAAGGTGCAAAATAGAGCCTACACTAGGCAAAAAAAACATAGATTGCAAGACAATGGGAGTTTGTTGAGGCCGCAACTTGGTGTGCAGGAGGGAAGGTGTAGGTAAGTGGCTCTGTGAATGTTGACCCTCAAGGCTATGCCAAAACAAGCTACCAATGAGAAATTTGGGTCAGGCAAAACAAACCAAGCGTAACTAGCGAGACAAATTCCTCCAAAACTTGCAAAGTATTGACAAAAACAAATTGCCACAAAACTTGCAAGCAAGTCGATAGACCACAAAATGCTTGCAAGTTTGCAACAAACTACAATTGAAAACAACGATCGAAATAGATCAAATAGGCCAATATTTTGCTACAAAGAACAAATTTTTGCCCAAAAAATGTGAAATGGACAAATGTGCAAATTGGCCCTCTACTAAAAAAAATGATCTTTTACAACTTTTGTACAATCGACACATAGGCCCAAAAAATTGCAAAAATTCAAAGTTACCAAAATTGACAAAACAAAAGGTATTTTTTCATTTCTCAAGCCTTTTGGACACAATTTCAATGTCTGTTTGGCTCCACGACGCTTCATTGATAGGCTATGTGCGGGAATCATCTCAATGTAGAAAGCAACATGCTCTCATGGCTTTGATACCATGTTGAAGAATGCCAAGATCAAGAGTATGAAACAAACTTCCACAAGTGAACAAAATAAGCACAATAGTATGTCTATCAATATACAAAATGAAGAGTGTGTAATAGAATGAGAATCCTTGAATATATAGGCTTATGAAGTGAGACAAAAGCCTAAAAAACCTAAGTAAACTTAAGCTAGGTGTGAAAAGGTTATTAGCTAACTAGGTGTGATAATGACTCTATTTACACTAACATTTCCAACTACAAAAGAACTATATAAACTTATCAACAGTTGCCAAAGAATCCCAACTGTTGGCAAATACCAAAACTAATTCAATCAACTGACATGGCATACTCATACCCACCAACTAATCGAAAGTACAACATAACTAATATGAAATTTATGCTATCTACACGTGACTTGTAAATTATTCTTTTAAGTATATCTCCTCATCATATATGGAACACACTAAACTCTTTGTTTCAATGATCTTGGTATATATACATACTAAACTGAAAAATCTTAGTTCCAGGTTTGCATTATTACAATTAAATCATTGAATTCTTTACAAGGTTGATTTTCTAATGAATGATGATCATGACCCTCTAGGATGCTCATTGTGACCATTTATATACTTTGACAATGTTCTTACTCTAATTCAAAAACTCAGACTTGGAAAAAAAATTGCAAGCCAAAATTTTTGACTTAGACTCAAGTCTCACTCGACATTTTTAAAAAATACATAAGTTTGTAAAATAAACTTAAATAACAATTAAAATACTGAATTTAGATAACTCAAAGGAAGTTTTTCTATTAGTTTTAGAATGGAAAAGGAGTATAGTGCACATCATAGTGTTATTTATGATATGATAATTGACCAATTGTCATCATCATAGAAAATCACAAATTCTATAAATATTTTTTCTAAATGCCCTTCAAATAAAGCTCCTCACTGGTAGTGCCAACCAACTGGATGGTATAGATTCCTTGAGAGCAATACCATCCTCAAGCATATCATGATCATCATTCAATGAAGCCGCTTGTGCTTCAATATCTGCTTGTGCCATTTTTGCTTACACTACTTATTTTGTATCTTTCCTCTCAAAATCAACAATTTCTTCCATAAAAAACATGAGCTCTACATTTTCAACAATCTAACTATGAATAGATATCATTCAAGTCAATCGCATTATGATTCTCCTTCCCCTTCACCTTTTTATGCAATACAAAGGTTGTACAATAAAAAAACAAAGTCATTATGGCACTTTTTGGAGCAAACTCTTACGCCTCATCATGTCAATGGCCTCAAACATGCTCCAGTTGTGCTCACACACAAAAGTGCTACAAGGCTAGCACAAAATTTGGATGGTAAGGCTTTCAAAATTTGGCATTTTTGTCCCATAATCTTCCAACTACAATCTGCAAGGACATATATAACTTTGTAAGTAAAAAACAATTACACTTATTAAACAAGTTGACAATTACCTAGTTTTTGGGTCATTCTCATTTGAATGCACAGAGTTGAAGAAAACAACTTCCCCTCCACACCCTTGTAAATCTGCAACTCATCAAGAAGTGTGTCTCTAAAGGTTTCAACAGGTGTCATCTTCTCTATGCATGTATCGAGGTCATCCATAACCTCTTCATTGGCCTAAGGGAATCAAAGAAGAAAATCTTAGAACTCAAGTAATAAACCATTGCATGTGTGTCTTAGAGGGGTTGCTTGTTCCACCTACAATCAATTATGTATCAAATGGATTCATATTTTTGTAATGTCCTTTTTTGGGATAACCCTAAATCTTATCCTAGAATCACAAGCTTAATGTAGTTAGGGTTACAACTTATCAATTAAATGCTTTAAACCAGATAAATCTTGGTTTAGGTCCTACAATCATGTTAGATAATATTGGAATATAATTCATATAATTAGACATATATACAATAAATGTTTATCTATTCAAAGCATGCAAATAGCTAAGTAACGTAAACCACATAATATTTATAATTCACATTGAAAGTTGGATCATAAGGGGTAGTGGAGGAAAAGCATGATAGGTCCGCCCGAAGCTATCACACCAAGCCCAAGAGCAGATATACCATCCCTCTTGGCCCTCATTTGGCGCACTTAGTCATTCCGCATGGGGTGGTCTACTTGGTGGACAACTTGTATCTGCATTCCCTATCCTTGCTATCTTATCCAAACCTCTTATGGTTGAAACCACTTGACTCAATCCATGTAGAGGTTTGGAAAGAACTTATTGTATGAGGCCCATAAACATCTCCTCCCAAGCCCAAGAGCGGATATCACCCCCTTGGCTCCAAGAGGCGCACTTAGTCATTCCATCATGGAGTGGCGTACTTAGGAGGATGTCTAGTATCCACTCAACCTACTAGTAGTCTCCTCCTCACTTCTTCCATGGTTATTTTATAAGATAAATAACAAGATAGATATGATTGCACACACAATAGTTATGATAGTATATATCCTAATAACACAATTAGTTATCTAATTCAAAATGGCATATTAGCAATGCTAATAGGAGTAAATAGTAACATGTATAATATTATGATTCCAGAATTTATATCCAGAAGTATAAACTATTATTTTAATCCACATCTGATTTCATAGTATATTTAACTGATTATTATTTAATTCCATGAAATACTTACTAAGTGTCTATCTGTATTCCTAATATATTTACAAACTAATTATTGGTATTCAGAAATACTGACAGCCTTGTTTGTGATTTATCTGCAGAAATCTCCTTTTTATCTGTATATATCTTCTTTATATCTGCCTTTTCTTAATTTCTTAATCTGCTCTCTATATCCCATCCCTAAGATGCCATTCCTTACTTTATTTCCTCCTGCCTCCATGAAGAGAGGCGTCTCTTGAATAGAACTGGCCCTTGAAAGGGCACGACTCATTGCTGATTGTTGCCTTTAGTATTATTCTAATTATCCTCCCAGTCATCGTATAATCTGCATTGCTTTTATAGACTCCAGTGCTTCCTTCAAACAGCATGATCGTTGCCTAGTAATATGTTATGGCTCCTTATTTATTTTGACCGATGCCTTTAAAATATGCATCGTTTCATTTATCTTTAATTTTGGCCGATCCAAGTGCCACTAACTTGGGTGCTTTTGTAATTATATTTTCATTTATATCAGTTGAGATATTTTATTTAATGTTTATTATATTATAATGATATTAATAATATTAAATTGTTTAGTATTTGTATTTATAAATTTTTAATATTTATTTTCTGTATTAGTTTATATGCATATTCTATATTATAATAATAATTAAATTGTTAATATTTATTTTGTATTGTTGATGTTTATATTGTTATATTCGATTATTATAATTATAATATTATTTCATGATAATTATAGTTATAATAAATTTGCTAATATTCCTCTTTATATTTTTTATATGTTGTCTTGTTTATTTTATTCACTTATTTGTATTTTCATGATTTATATCTTAGTGTTACAATTTCAGGGGGCATGTCATTTTTTTAGTCAGACCCATGGTAATGTTGGAACTTGGATGGCCTCCTTGACCTTGTTTATGGCCTCATATAGATATCACATTGGGTTTTTTTCCCATCCACCAAGACTAAAATCTTGACCCAAGGTTTTGTCATCTAAAACAAAATAATATGGATTTTTAAAATAAAAAGTAATTAAAAATGAATAAATGACTGCAACAAACTAAAAGTAGATGAATAATTAGTAAGTTTACAAACTTACAAAGTAATGGAGTTGATTACTTTGTAAATTTCTACACATTAGTTGAAGTTACCTTGAGGATTTCATTTGTGCTCTTAGCAAACATATAAAAAAAAAAAAGTCTTCTTGACCCTTTACTCTTTGGCCCTTTTCGAGAATATTGACTCCATCCATGTAATGCTCACAAACATCTACTTAAGAGACTCTTGTGAGCCTAAAATGCTTTACAATGTGATAAAATTGGTGGTGAGCTGTGTCACTGCAAACTACACAAGCTCCTTTCCCTTGGTGTGCTCTCATTATATTAAGCACCCAAGGGCAGTTGTATATGTATTTAGTGATGTCTCTTGCCCCTTCGGTCACAGTTTTCACCATCCAAGTTTGCAAGTGTCCTCAAGAAATCTCCACACTGCTACATATGTTGTTCTCTTATTGGTCACAAATTGAAGTATATTATTCACACCCACTTCCATGACCTCATCCAACATATTGTACAATTCAAGCATTTTCACTTTGGAGGAGCCCAAGGAGGTATCAATTGACTTCAAAAACACCAAGTGTCCACCAAAAACAACTAGGAAATTGCTCAACTTGTAGTGCATGCAATTTGTCCACCCATCAAACAAAATAGTGACAAAACTTTTGGTGTCAAATTCTTTTTTAAATCTTCTATTATCACCTCAGTGTTTTTAACAACTTTATCCAACAAGAGCCCATTTAAATTATATGGATCAAGTGTCTTGAAACCTTTTCCAACAACACTCAAAGCATTTACCAACAACTTCCCATATGGCCTCCTCACGACATGGACTGATTTCTTGTTATAATATCAGGAATTCATGCCTCATGATGCTTCTTCTAGTTCCATGTAGTACCTTTGAGCAAATATTATGCACCAAGAGTATTACGAGAAATAAAGAACCCATGTGATTACTTCCAACTAGAACAATCTTCGATGGATAAGCCCCATATCCATAGGCCAAGACAAGAGCTTGCTATACCAATCTTTTAATCAGCAGGAGAATGCATCACCACTATAACTGTCTTAGCTACCCTCTTCATTTAAAATTTCTTCTTCTCATACAAAGCAAGGACGACCTTTATCTCTCATAGAATCTCCAATTCTGCTAAATTACATAGTTGCACATCTTAGTGAAGTATTTGTGCAAGGTGGTATTTGACATGATAAATGCCTACCATCTTTCTCAAGCCACAAAAATTGCATGCCACCAGTCTTGGCTCTAGACTCAATGTGGCATGTCTCCAATAAGGGTTTTGTAGTCTTGTTTCCACTATGGTTTACTTGTTGATGCCATCTCTATCTACATAGTTGGAAACACTAGCAAAAAGAAGGAAAAAAAGCATTGAGCTTCAACTTAAAAAATTGCAAACCCTAGTAATAAAAGAAGAAAACAACAAAAGAAATAAAACATAAAAGATTAAATCCCTAGAGGTGCTAGAAAAAAATGGCAAAAATTTAAATCAGAACACTTTAAAGCAATACTTACCTTTCAAATCTAGTCAATAAATATGCCGAATCAGTTGAAGATCACTCAAAGTAAATCAAAATCAACAAAACATTAATGCAGTAAAGGTGTGAGGCCACAAATTTACAAAAAATACTAGTGGAAAAAAAAAAAAAACAAGTCTGCTGTTTCAAGGCTATCTCCTGTTTTTTTGTGTTGCTTGGCAAGTTCTCTTGTGGAACTCTCATGTAACCACAAGTTATCTAATGTGTTTTCGGATGATTAATTTGCCAGCCCTGTCCAACTTGTGATTACTCGCAAGTCTACATATTACTTGCCAAGTTTGGTATCCTTCCAAGTTTTGGGTGAGATCTTGCCAACCCCATCTAGCTTGCGAGTACTCACAAGTCTATAAGCTACTTGTCAAATTTAATATCTCTGGTTCTTACAATCATATGATGATTGTGCCACATCCTCTTGTGATCCCAACACTACAACAAAAACTACTTGTAATACGTAGGACAATGAGCTTGATGTAGTAAAGCGTATGTCATGGGCAATCTGTATGTCACCCATGTAAGTGCTATTTGTGAGATATCAAGTAAACTACCTACCGCTTCACTCATTGCAAATACAAACATTTCATATATGTTGCACAAAGACATCATTTCATTACATCTCACGATGCCAAATCAAAAATCAATCATGGTGTTATAGATGGAAACTTGAATAAAATATGGAACAAAATCAGGGTCATGCAAAGGAATCACGTAGAGATGGCAACTACATTGCAGATTAAACTTCTTCCAAAAATAGCTCACCCTTCTATTATCCCCCCAATTGCCTCCAAAAATAATTCCAAGGAAATTGCATATAAGGTCATCAATATAGATAAGAGTAAGGCAAGAAGAATTGGTGAATGTTAAGTACGCTTCCTTCTATACTATTTGATAGGCCATAAAAAACCCTCGGTTATATCTAAATAATTTTTGGGACATTGGTGTTGGAGTTGATGATTGAACTCCCACAACACCCAAGGATCAACTGCAATTAAAACACCCTATCACAAAAGAGAAAAGCAATGGATTTGCTATGAAGTTTGAGATTTATTAGATGCAAAAATAATGATTACAATATACAATGAAACCCTTGTTATAAAGACAAAGATGAAACCATTGATGAGGAAATAATTAGATCACGACATATGTCCTAATCCTAAGACTTAAAACAAAAAAGCACATTAGTAAGCTTGAGCAAGCCCTAATAATAATTAATTTAGTGATTACCATTTTCACTCTAACACCCATCCTTAAGTGCAACTTAGGGAGTATGATAAAATGCAAAGATGTACTGATGATAAATAACGAATGCATCAATGGGTCCCGACTACAAGGCTTGATGAGGTACCCATGTACAAACAAATAAATCTCTCATAGCTGAAGAAGAGGAGAAATCCACATGGGCGAAAACTCCTCTTCAAAGAGAAAAAAATGTAAAGTAGCGTGTACATGTGATGGAAGAAAGGAGGACTTAACATGACCCCCCAAGGATTACTTCTATCACAAATGCACAATATATATGCCCCCCATAGGAGAGAAAAGATGAGATTATGAATTCCCCCATACAAAGGAGTACCTCATGTGCCAATGATGAGAGTTTGAAAATAGAAAACAATCCACTGCCTACAAACAACATTTCTCCCCTTAGGAAGAAACAAATCCACTGGTGATTGTAGAAGCTATTCCCATAATTTGGATGAATAGGGAATCCAAATCCAAATGTGTGTCTTTGAATGCAACTTTGTTGTCCTCATGTTGGATAAAGATATCTCCTTCAAAACAAGAACTAAATGCCCAATCAAAGAACTATGACCAAGTGAGAGAAGAATCTAAATTGCATCTGGAAACACCAAAGATGTGATTACATCACTACCATCATAGAGATAATGCATGTCCTCCAATGCGTCCTCAAGATCTGCAATATGAGACTCCACAAACAAGGATGATGTCTAATAAATAAGAATCCCAATGAGATGGATCTGGAAGATTGAAATGATCATGTTGAACTAAAGTAGCAATAGGCGAGTGGAGTAGAGATCTCAATGCATGTCATTTGACTAGATTGCTCATCCCTAACTGAAGTTGTGTCCACACAAGACGGCTGAGTGTAAACATCAGATGTATCTACAGATGTTGGGTTAGAAGAACCTGATAAACTAATTCAATTCGAAATGCAAAGTTGTTGCAATTGATGAAGTTCATAAAGAAGTTTCAAATCATCAAGCTCCCTCGACATGCATTCATCTACGATATGTCTTTTCTTCCCACAATAATCACACTTGATTTTCCATGGATTTGATGACATGATTACAACTACCAGAATAAAAGAGCTTAAATGAAGCCCACCCAAAAAAAGTAACTTCTCTAGGAGCCAAGATGTCTAAGTAAACTACCAAAATGCAAATATGCAACAAGCTTAATGTTAAATTTGCAAAGATACATGGATGGCTATGAAGAGCTCCTCAATACCTTTCCAACGCCACAAGAAACATGAAAATCAGAGTTACTTGCAAAAAATTATGAGCTCAGATGTCAAAATAGATGATCAAACTTCAACAAGCAACAAAATTCAATAGCAAGAAAATCTGCAAAAAATACCAACCCCACTAGAAAGAACTCAAAACCAACTTTCTGACGACTACTCAATTTCAAAAATCCAATAATATACACCCAAGATATAAAAACAAGGATGAAACCTACGATTTCATTAGATGCAAAAGAAAAGCAACTAATTTGATATGAAACCCGACATTTCATTAGATGTAAAAAGATTATAATTATAATATACAGTAAAACTCTTGTTACAAGAACAAAGACGAAACCCTAGATGAGGATATAATCAGATCATGACATGTGTCCTAATCCTATGACTTGAAACAAAAAATCACAACTTAAGTAAGCTTAAGCATGCTACTGTAAGTAGGGACCTAATAATAATTAATTAGATAATAACCTTTTTCAATCTAACACCCCCCGATAAGTGCAACATAGGGAGTATGATAAACTGCAAAGATATACTGATGATGAATGATGGATGGGTCCCAGCTACAAGGCCTGATGAGGTACCCATGTACAAACAAATAAATAAATCACTCACAACCAGGGAAAAGGATAAAACCTCATGTCTTTCCATAAGAGAGAAAAATGTAAACTAACATGTACATGTGATGGAAGAAAGGAAGACTCAACATGACCCTCCAAGTACTGCTTCTATCACAAATGTACAATATAGATCCCCACAATAGGAGAGAAAATATGACTATGAATCCCACCCTTAAAGAAATAACTCATGTGTCAATGATAAGTGTTTGAAGACAAAAAGCAATCTACTACGTGCAAACAATATTTCTCCCCTTGGAAAGAAACAGATCCATTGGTGATTGTAGAGGCCATTCCCATAATCTGGATGAATAAGGAATTCAAATCCAAATGTGTCTCTAAATGCAATTTTCGTGTCCTCATCCTAAGTAAGGATGTCTCCTCCAAAACAGGCACTAAATGCCCAATCAAAGAAGTGGAACTAAAAGAGGGAAGAATTTGAACTACATCTAGAAACACTAAAGATGTGAAGACATCACTGCCATCAAAGAGGTAATGCATGTCCTCCAATGAATCCTCTGCATCAGTAATGTGAGACTCCACAAACAAAGATAATATGTCAAATAGATAGGAATCTCAATGTGGTGGATCTAGAAGACTAAAATGATTTTACTGAACTTAAGAAGTAGCAAGCGATGGTGGAGTAGAGATCTCAATGCTTGTCATCCAACTACATTGCTCATCCCTAATTGATGTTGTGTCCACACAAGATGGTTGAGTGTGAACATCAAATGTATTTGCAAATGTTGAGTTAAAAGAATTTGGCAAATTCATGCCATTTGCAATGCAAAGTTGTTGTAATTGACAAAGTTCATAAAGAAGTTTCAAATCATCAAATTCCTTCAACATGCATTCACCTATGGTATGCTTTTTTTTCCCACGATAATCACATTCGATTTTCCATTGATTTGGAGACATTATTACAACTAGCAAAAATTAAATACAAAATAGATAACTAAAATAAATTCCCACCCAAAACAATCAATGAATTTGGCACTTTATAATTAGTGCAATTACAAATACAAAATTTGGCCACAAAATTCAAAGTACAGTTTTTTGACAAAATAAAATCAATCTAATTACACCACTACAAACTACAAAGTACACAAAAAAACATACACTTTCTAAAACAATTGCACCAAAAATTGTTATTGTATGAGCCCAAATAAAGCCTTGCAAGTTCCGAAAACGAGAACTACTTAGCAACATCTATGAGAATCTGCAATTTCTGGAAAATCTAGACACCAAAATCAAAAATTGCTTGCACCAATGCGAAACTCATAAAATTGTACCCCAAATCAAAAAATAATTCTGACAAAAAAGAGCAAGTATGACTGATAATAGCGCCTATAAAGCTTGAGTGCACAATCAAAACTGTTGGAAATATTGTCATTGATGTCAAAGGCGTATGGACAAAAATTTTAGAGTTATTATCATTGATGTCAAAGGAAGACTTTCGTGATGAGAAGTTCATTGATTGACGACAAGGAATAATAAGAGTTTGATTTAATTTATTTATGGCCAGCCTCCATCTAATTATGGCAGTGCTCAATTTAAAAGGAAGAAATTAAAATAGCATATTAATTAAAAGGGCCGACCCCTTAAGGAAGTGTTATCTCCCATGGATGGCTGACCTCACATTAAATTAATATTTATCAAAGATGGCCGACCTACTTTGGAAGGTGAAATTAAATAGTTAAAATAAATTTTATGTCAAATCTTGGCCAACCTACTTTTGGTAAAGTGCATGATTTGGATATAAATACAAGTTATTTTGGAGGTTAGAAAGCAAGTTCTTCAATGCAAAATCATTCCTTTTAAGAGCAGAAATTAGGAGAAGAATAGTAGATATAAAAAGAAGAGGAGCAGATTTGTAGCTGACCTTCAAGGAGATTTATGGCAGATTTATTGCAGATTTATAGCAGAATTTCGAGATTTACAGCAGACTTTTAAGGAGATTTATAGCAGACCTAAGAGCAGATTTGAAGCAAACGTTTAAGGCAGATTTATAGCAGACGTTGTGCCTAATTTGGAGCAGACCTTTATGGGAGATTTATAGCAGACATTGTGCCTGCATAGGAGCAGATCTTTAAGACAGACTTATAGCAGACATTGTGCCTGATTTGGAGCAGACCTTTATGGGAGATTTATAGCAGATCCTGAACATGATTTAAGGAAGATTTATAGCATATCCTGAAGATGATTTAAGGCAGATTTATAGCAGATCTTTCAAGTGATTTAAGGTAAATGTATAGCAGACCCTAAAAGTGATTTTAAGGAAGATTTATAGAAGACTCTACAAGGTAATTTATATCAAATCTCAAGAAAGATTTGAGCAGATTTTGAGGAAGACAAAGACTTTGTTGATTGAAGTTGGTGCCTCCTATTTATTGAAGAGATCGGGAGGTTGGTGCCTCTCATTAAGAGAGATTGGTGTCTCTTGTTGGGTTGGTGCTCAGTTGTGGGGATTGGTGTATCCAATGAGTTGGTGCCTACAAATCTTGTAAGTGGAGATTGGTGTCTCCAGTGGGTTGGTGCCTATGAAGATTGTAAGAGAAGTTTTATATAAGCAATATTTTTCCGTGGTTTTTTCCCGTAAGGATTTCCATGTAAAATCGTGTGTCTCTTATGTTTGTTCTTAATTGCTAGATCTTGCATATATGGTATTGCTATGGATAATTGAGGTTTTAAGTAATATTACAATGTTTCATTAAGTTGAAGTACAGTTTTAATTTATATTGATTCATCCCCCCTATCAGTATAAGTGTGTGTTTCATCAAAAAATACAAATGGAGAGGGGACCAAGGTTGGGAAGAACAACCTTTTGACATCACAGTAATGTCAACATAGACCGAACAAAAAATTCTCCCAAGTTGTTGGTATATTCCTCAACTACTGAAAACCATTCTTTGTTTCTAAAAACTACCTTTCAAAACTAAAAACTGGTTCTAAAAAGAACAAAACCAATGACCTTGTTGCGGAGGTGGTTTTTTGCGCAATTGGACGACTGAAAGACTATTTGCCACTAGTCGTCAATATACATCAACAATATGGATAGTTGACAATATGAGTACTCCTTCAGGTAGTGGGGCTTGTGCCATGTGGCACCCTAAGCCACATGTCCTATCATGAGTACAACATACCCTATGTACTGCACAAGGGTACTGTGACAAAGAACCTCCTTTTAAAAAAAACTAAATTTAAAATAAAATAAAAAGTGTTTTTTAAATCCTATTCTAGCATGTAGGTCTGCAATTTTTGCAGGATTCTTGGTGGCAACGCAATACTTCGCAGTATAGCCATATGGATTTTTGCTTCAAATTTCACAGACCCTAAAAAAAGTTTGTCTTGATTTTTCCAAACTCCAATTTTAGCGTGGTAGTTTCCACAATTGCATGGTAGCAGCACATGGTTTAAAAGCAAACTTTAAGACTTCTCCTAACAAACTGCCTTTGTTTTCAAAATTCGTGCATATAGACAAACAATGAAACTCTTTTGGGAAAAGTGAATAAATGCTTCCCTACAAACATTTTGACTCTTTTGAAAAGAACAAAGATGGCATTTCCTATTGACGTGCAAAATATGGTGATCTTTCTTAGCACATAACTAGTGTGATGAGCCTAGCCTAAGCTGACTCAAAAACTCTTCTTTGTTCCCTTGAAATTTCGTCAAAAACAATTTGAATGCAAACTTCCAGCTTGCTGGTCTGAGTTATCAGTCTGATATAAATGCTTGAAACCGATGATAGATACACAAGTAATGTTTATAAATGCTTTCCCTAATATCCTAATGAATTCTAGATGCAATGCAATCAAGTTTTGTGTTTTTAAAAAACATATCATGAGATCCTACTTGAAATAAATGCATATACAGCCTGTAGGTATTATGTCAAACAGTTGGCATACCTCCTCATACATCTTTCAAATGATCATTAACAACACATATAACCCCAACTGATGATATCTTCTATTGAGATGCAAGCCTACAACAATGAGTTCAATGCAAATGCCAAGACTCTTGGCTTACATTCAAAATACAATGAGTTCTCAGATCTGATATGAAACTACTACAGTCTGATCTTCAATTTATTTCTGTATCAGCATGTTATGACAATGCAAATACCCCTTTCTACAATGGTAATAAGCTCTTACAGCTGTAGCTACTGACAATGCAAAATGCAATCATATTTAACATGAATATTACAATGCAAATTAGCTGTTTGAAGTACCAAACTGAAAGCGATACAAAGTCTGATAAAACCTGGAGTTTGAAGGCTGCTTGCACATAAAAATTCGATTCTCCTTGCTACTAATAGATTTGCCTCCCAAACCCTAGCACCTAGGCTTTAACACCTCCAACAATGCCTTCAAATTTTATTTGGATTTTTTGTGAACTCCCTTGAAGAAATCGCCCTAGGTCTTGAGCCGCCCCTGCTGCTGGTATATCAGACCTCCGTGCTTATTGCTTTGACCACCAATCACCATCAATTCGTCCTAAACATTATCTCTTAACCTTGGAACATTGAAAGCTGCAATCTCCAAAGAAAATCAATGACCCCATAAGGAAGATATGAGCCAAAATCGTGGCTCTCTCAATGCTGCTGTGTATGATTTTTTGTGAACTCCCTTGAAGAAATCGCCCTAGGTCTTGAGCCGCCCCTGCTGCTGGTATATCAGACCTCCGTGCTTATTGCTTTGACCACCAATCACCATCAATTCGTCCTAAACATTATCTCTTAACCTTGGAACATTGAAAGCTGCAATCTCCAAAGGCCCCATAAGGAAGATATGAGCCAAAATCGTGGCTCTCTCAATGCTGCTGTGTATGACTGGAAATGCTTCTCAAAATCTGCAAATTAATTTGGCCCTTGGCCCCAAATTAGCCCAGCTGAGATGATTGAATTATCACCTCCTCAATTTGCAACCGTTCAAGAGATCTTTCACTCCCTAAGTTATGCTATCAATAGGAACTTTTTGTTTACTATGATCAAAGAAGAAAACTGCGAAAGCCCTAGGCTCCACAATAAAAATCAATCAAAATATTATTCATCAACTGGATGCTGAGAATGAGCTCTCACCTCTCTTTTTATTCTTTCCTTAGAAGAGCTCAAACACCTTCCTAGCCAATGTGGGATAAAAGATTTATTCCCACATTAAATTATTCACTTAACGCACTTTAATATATTAAAGTGACTTTATTATTATAAAGTTACTTTATAACTTTATAATAATATTAAAATATTAAATAAATCACTTAAGTCACTTAAACTTTAATATCTCTTAATGTACTTGTCTGATTGCTAAGCCGTCTGAGCCAAGAGTCGACTCTCCCTGTTCTCCATGTGATCGAATGCCCGTCTAAAAATAGAAACCTTGAACAATGACTTACTATAAATAGTAAGTGTGCCAATCTAAGTCAAATAACCTGTGTAAAGGCCAAAACCTGAATCCAGCTGAGGAGTAATGTCCCAAATCACCAGGTAACTGCCACAGAAGACCCCCTATCCATAATTGTTAGCCTACGAGGGTCAAATGATAGGCTAATCCTTACGAACTCTGATGCTCACGAAAATGGGGACATTACAACTAGTGCAATCACGCTCTCAATTATCTTAGGAGTAATCCCCAAGATAGATAAACAATGAAGTTGGAGCTAGTCGGATAGAAAAATGCTGCCATCCACAATGTTGGAAGGTGTTGTACACCTTGCATGAATAATATTGTTCTATTGGGTTACCCAGGAGAGGGGGGAGAACATTTTGAGTTGTTTTATCAAACTAGTAATTTGTAACTATGTAAAATGACTCTTAAAGGGCATCACACTTGGATAGGTAAATTTTGAGATACAAGAAAGAAATTATATTAAATGTCCACAAATGACCAAAAGTAGATCAATGAGACTCAAGAGTACATCAATTTACAATAGAAAGTTCTAAGAAGACAAACCTAGAAAGGCCCACAAAGGGATTCAATACAATGAAATACAAAACAAAAGAGAACCACCAACAAAAGTGGTTAAGAAACTAGTACAAAGAACTACAAAGGGGAAACAAGAAGCCCGAAGAGCAAATGTTGGGGAAAATCATAGATCATCAAGTATCATTGTTTGGACAAGAAATGGTGAACTCACTGGTGCCATCATCAATCACTATGAAGGGATCGATACAAGATCTAATAATGCTCATCAAGGAGTGTCGAAGGCTAGGAGGGTTGAGCAAGGTACTCCCCATAGGATCACATCTAACATTCAAGGCCGAAATAACCCTTGTATTAGGGAAAAAGCTCATAATATGCATCTACCCCTGTGGTTGACGAGGTGGCTAGAGAGGAGTACACCCATGATGACAAGAAGGAGCCAAACTACGCCATTCAGAAGAAGCAAGACCATGATGCTAAGGTGGAAAATGTTGAGGCAAAGTTTGTAAGAGACCATCTCACAAGGCATGTTGCATGGGGTGAGAATAAGTAGGTTAAATTGACTAAATTTGATATTGGACCCCTCCCATTCAGCAAGTTGTTGAGGATGTAGATAGAGAGGGCCTCATGTTTTTAGGAGGTTGTTGGGATTGGCAAGCAACAACCTTATCAACTCTAGAAATAGACTAAAAAGGACTTTGGCATTTATGTTATCCCATTTAGACATGATAGCCCATGGCTTTCGAAACCTTGGGTGAGTGGTTTGGGCATTCTTAGTCAACCTGATTTTTTAGCATTGCAATTTGAAAGTTGGAGATAATTGTTGGAATTTTCAAGTGTTAGAGGATTGCTTTTGCAGAGTTATGTTGTCGATTTGTCGATTGAAAGTTGAAGTATGAGATATTCCCAAGAGGAGTCAATCTCTAAAAGGTATTGTAAATGTTCTATTGATAATAATACATTGAAACTCTCTTCTTGTCAAGTTTCTCCCCTTCATGGATTATCCCAAGGTATCTCTTGAAATTTTCTCTTCTTCTATATTCTAACCGTTCATCTAAATGCTAATACTCTAATGAAATAATTATGGCTAACTAGCAAAACTTTCATCATTGGATTAAGTAGGAAACTATTATATTTTCATGCAATCCATAAGAAATACTTCACATGCAAAGCCATTTGAGCTCAAATGCTCCAAGGGGAAGGTCCGAGTTGTTGCAATGGCCTTGTCGTTGCGCCAAAAGATCAACCTTTTAATGCCAGATTTATACAAGATCCCCAGGAGGCAGTTAAGCCATGTCATGAATCCAAAGGGCAGTGTTGAACAACCAAGGGTGCGAAGGCAACAACCTTCCAAAACAATTGACATAAATGTACTCTTCATGTGTATCCTCTAGGACAACTCTTTTGACCACAACCCTTCCCAAGAAAGTCAGAAGGGTTGTCCAAAGAGAATTTAAATGTAGAAAGCCAGTCAATAAAGGTGTTAATATCTTAAAGAAGCAAATTGGGCACCAATTACCAGCAAAATTGACTTTTAGTGATACATTAAGAGGCAACCCTCTATAAAGAAACAAAATCAAATGTGGGTCTCTCTCACAACCTCACGCTAAAGGACCCATGGATCTAACTCAATGGTCCCTATAAAATTATATTTCTAAAAGTGACCTTCTCAAAGAAGCTCAGAACAAAGCCCCTTTGCCTGTCATAGTTCAAGAAAGTGAATAGAGAAGCTCCAAAGTATTTTTGCAAACAATTACTACTCCGTCGAATTTCATGGAACATGACACTTGAAAATAAACCACTCCTATTTCTCCATTTTATGGAGTGAACAAAGGCAATAAATCCTATCACCACATGAAATATATGATTTATTTCAACCCAGCTACGAGGAACAAATACTTGACAAGAAAAGGAGAACTATTGTGTCCTCTAACCAATGATGTTGGTGATAGTGATGTCAAACGATGATGCCATCATTAATTTATTAGAAATGCTCAACATCAAAAACCATAATGGGGATCAAAGGTTGGGAGAGAGAGGTCCAAGTGAATTGAATACACTCTTCATATGCATCCTTTAGGACAGCTCTACTAATCACATCCTTCCAAGGGAAGAAATCAAGTATACATATCAAAGGAGTATCTAAATGAAGCAAACTGATCTTGAAATGCCAATAATGTTGATGCCTAGAGAGATCTCAAATGGCAACCTTCACTAAAAAGACAAACTCCAAATATGTGTATTTCTCATTAAGGTTGAGCAACCAAGGATCCTCGTTTGAATAATAAAAGTGAAGCCTAAACCTATCTGTTGAGCACCAAGTTTAGTTTGTTCAGTGCATTGAGAAACCATCAATTTGCAATGGACCGTATACAGGAGCATGATATCAGAACTCCCTTAAAACAAAAATACAAATCAATTCAACAAATCCTAGACAAAGGTACCAGATTTTTGACCTATAAAGAACTGTGAATTTAATATGAGGTTTGTTAGATAGCTGTCTAGGAACAGATAGTGTGTAATGTCCCCTATCCTGATTTGCCCTAGAAATCGCCTATTGATCACAAATTGCGACAAATTAAGGTTAGGGTTTCACCTTATTAAATAAATCTCTTTAATGATGTAATCTTGGATTGAAACCTGCATTCACTACATGAACAACACTTCCCAATATGCATATATACATTTGTTAGCATTAACACATGGCAACACATTTATAGATTATCAATAATGCAACCTATTGCGAACTAGGAGTAGCATGGTGGGTCCACCTAAAGCCATATGCCAAGCCTAAGAGATTGTATACCACAACTCTCCCTGTTGGCGACTTGTACCTGCTTTCCCCATCCATGTCACAACCTCGGAAGACACTTTACCCACTTGTGGGAACAAGCGGAGCTCACAAGCAGTCTTGGAACTTCCACCCCTCCATGGCCCATCCTCTCCCTAGGATTGGGCGGATCTTGAGTGGGATCTCTAGGAACGCACTGCTCTTCCCAAGCACTTTCCCCCAAGCAGGTTTTCAATCAGATTCAAACACTCAGATCTATTCTTATTTATTGACACTAAGATGCAATAGCAGCTATAAAACTTATGGCTTCCTAATTATGCATAAAGAACAGCATATATAGATCCATGCCTAAAGTGACAGATAATAATGCATATAGAATCATATCGATGCCTGAAGTAACCGTTAGTCAATACATATAAGAGCAGGTTGATGCTTATGAAGAACACTTAATCAATTGCATATGATATCTTCTGAGTATGATGGATTTTAATCTATATATGATTATTCTTTCATGGATTCATATCTTTGTACATCTACTAATAATTACACTCAATTTACTTCTTTTATTGTTTGTCACTTACCTTTACATATATCCTATTCCTTCATATAGATCTGTGTTATATTCCTTCCTTTATTTATATTGAGTATTTCCATATGTAATTTTAATTAATATATGCATCTACATGATTGTTCTTTACTTATTAATATTCATATCTATATTTATATATATATTCTTCATTAGATTTTATACTTAACCTGTAATAGTGTTCTGCAGTGGATAATATTTATTTACACAAACCTCCTTGCTGTCCCTTCCCACCAATCTGCAGTATCCTCTATTCCTTTTGCCAACGATCTGCTGTATTTCTTGATGATCAGATTTAAGGAATATCCTTTATCAGAATGATTCTTTTTGCAGAATATATTCTTCTTTTTATGCCCTCTATAAATGATTCGGTGTTTCCTTTTCTTCAGAATATATTCCTATATTTCTGACTTTATATTCTATATTTCTGACTTTATTCCTCCATCGATTAGAATATGTTCAGATATTCTTTTCTTTTTTCCCATTTCCCCTTTTTTGTCTTGTATTGATCTCCCTTTTATGGGTTGATCAAGAGTCTTCTACTCTCCCTTTGATTTGGACGTGTCCCATATGCGGTCGCTGCTCCTTTGAGACCAGTTCATAACCCATGTTGATCAGTCTAAACAAAATGTAACTGCTGTGTTATAATCGCCAAGTTTGGAGCCGATCGGGCTTTCATATTTATTATTTGTTTCTTTTATTTTATATTTTATATTTTATATTTGTTTATTTAGCATTATTTATTTTATGATTACTTTATGATTATTATAGTAATCACTTAAAATAATATCTGTTAGTTTAATTTATGGCATTTATTATAATATCTATTATATTTATAATCATAATTATAATATTATTTTGGTAATCACATTTATAATGAGATTGCTAATATTTACATGTCTTTCTATTTATTTGTATATGGTGGTTTAATTATTTCTATATTTTAGTGTTACAGTTTTTTTGGGGGATATGACATAGTGAGGCACTATAATTCACGTGCCCACAAAAATCCTTCATTGATCATTTCTATGGATAATATTGACAATTTTTTAGCTATTGCTGATAAGCTAGAGCCTTGGTCAACATATAAATCAGGGCATATAGAACTAGTTTCCAACTTCCTTCTACATAGCATGTTTCAAATTAGTTCGTTGCAGTTATCACTCATATGAATGGCATATGCCATTCATAATAATGCTTACATTTCTTTCTTTCTTTCTATTATCCTTGGTATTTGGGCACCATAAGTGTTTTGGCATACATGAAGAGTACTCTGCATTCACTTTGACTTCTTTTCTCTCAATTTCAACAATGTTTAACTTATGACCAATTTTCTGGCAGGTTATATAAGACCTCATACACCCAACCATTGACTTTCCATTTTATGTGATATGTAAAACTCCTCTTAGGGAGTAAAATTATAACTTTAGTTTTAATAATTACCCATTATACATTCACTTTGAACGTCTTGTATATAATGACCATCAAAAAATCTTATAACCAAGGTGAATCAATTCACTTATGTCCTCTTGTTTCAAAAAAAGTTTTTCACTCACACTTAGCTACATCGTATTGTAATGAGCTTACTCCAGACATTAAAAGCTTGCATTACGAGTCAAATGAGACAGAATCTCATTTTTGAATGGGGAAAGGCTTCACTTCTGTGTATATCTGCATTTGTTAGGTTTTCTTCTAATTAGAATTGATGAAAGACAGCCAGAAAAATGGGCCTTTAATAGACAAAAATTACCTTTCTTAAGTAAATGGCTGTATTCAATTATCTAATTTCATCAATATTAATTGATTTATTCTCATTCGCAACAGAGAGAATTTCTGCCCCATCAATAATGCATGTGGATTTACCTAAAAGACTTACTGTTACAACATCCTGACAAAGTTTAAGCAATGCATTTAGTAGTGTTACTAAGATTACTTACTTCATGCAAAGCATCGAGCACAAAAGGCAACAAAGGTCCATCTGAATCCTGCAAAAATGGAAACGAAAATCATTTCCCATAATAGAAAAAGAAAAAAATATTATAATATGAGATAATCATTCCACATGTAACTTTACAATGTACATTCAAATTGTAATACAAAACAATCAATGACTAAAGAATAAAAGCTTTGAGCTTATGTTTCAAAATGTTTAATTTCTTACTAAATCAAATACATATTCAAATATCTGATAACCAAGCACAAATATAGCAACTTTGTAATTTGAGAAAAAAAAAAGATTAGAATAATGCAAAATCAAAACATACACTATATAGATTTATATAAATATAAAGCATGAGATGAGATGAAAGATGAAACAAGTGAGTATATATACACAAGGGAGGGAACAGAAGTATAGAGAAACATAACCTCAAAGATGGCCCATACCAAGTAATTAGGATTATAACAAACTGATCTTACAAAATGAGTGAAGCACAAACCTAAATAAAGTATCACGTCCCTAATTTAGAATTATCTTATATTGAATATTGTTGAGCATATGATTTCCTTATGAATGAATATACAAGGACAAATTCCAATGCACAATGATTCTTCAGTCTAACATGAAACCAATGGTTCATGGGAATGCATCCCCATGGTCTAACCCATATCCCAAACGTCTCAAGAACAAATGGATGGAAGAGAACCATCCTCCCTATGATTCCTGTTATTGATAAATTTATGGGTGCATTCCCTTTTATTGATTTTGGCTAGTACCTAGCATCCACAGGATGGCTAGGGACATCATAACATCTCTCGATCACCCTATAGGAGCATTAGGGTGTCCCTAACATCAAAAAAACACACTATATTGGAAATATGTCCTACCTTCAACCTAAAACTAACGAGGGGCCCACCAAGGCCCCCAACCTAAATTTTAAAGGTTTTTTCGTAGCCATCCTTGACTAACAAAAGTTCTAGTAATTTCAGCATGGCAACGTTCTTGTACAAAACTCTCCAAGCAAGAAACCTCATCCATCATTTGGCTAATCTAAGATGGTCCTCCTGCAACATCTAAAAGACTTACCTCAAAAATGCCCTCTAAAGCTTGGATCAAGGGTCCCATGATGTGCAAACATAAGATAAAAGCCCCTTATGGATTATACCATAAGGATGTGAAAAAATCACAAAGACTCTATCTCCAATGTGAACTCACAAGATGCAAAATCTTGGTTCCACCTTAGTCGTAACCTTCTCTATGGCCATATACTCCTCGATTGGTGTAAATGCTAACTTTGGACTCATAGGCACTTCCAACTCCAAATTAACCTATTTGCATAGATGGTTCAACTAGTCTTATACATGTTGCCATCATCCCATGTAGTCATAGGAGTCCCTACAATAGACTTGGCATCAAATGATGAAGTAACAATTGAAACCTTCATGTGCTCCTCTCTATTTCCTCATCCTCACTATCAAGGTCTTCGCCTTCTTCCTTCAATGTTGTTTTTCATTGCTCCACAATCATCCTTGGTGTTATCCAATAGAATACCAAGATGCCTTCATCAAAACACAGATGGCCAACTAGAATCATAAGTGTCATCTAGACTAAATTCTCCCTCTATTGTTGCCTAGGAATATATCACATCCAAGGGAAACCCAATTGCACATTGTAATAAAATCTTTTATTGGAGAACAAAAGAAATTCATAGATTCTAATCAGGAGAATCTCGCCCTAGTTATAACTCACCCTTCTACAATCCAAGTATGTAGTTAGTCATCCATAATGCAATATTTGAGGCTCCACTAGCTATTACTAGGTGAAATTTAATCACATCCAAGATGTACCTCCACTCGCTAAATTGTAAAAATTCCTTCTTGATGCCCCTATGTCCCTTGGCCCACACCACCCATGTCAAATATGCGTCGCATACTTCTTTCACTGTTTAATCTTTTTGAACCTGTATATGATGGGCAAACTAGCAATCCATATGAAAGTACACCAAATACTCATATGAAGCCCCTTGTCCTATAGGTAATTTTGTATTTTTTCATCCATATATTGTACAAAGGAACATCAATTCTCTATATGGTAGCTAGATACCATCTACATAAGATATGGTTCAAATTCTCGAGCACCAAACTACGACACCTTTAGACTTATGTCCACTCCTACTCTTTTGAATGCCACTTTGAGTTCATGATCATTAGGTTTGGAAGCCCACCATAGGTGAGGCCATAGTTGGCAAACTCGACGAGTACTCGCCAAGTTTTTGTTCCAGCAAATAACTTTCATGAAAACCCACGAGTTTTACTCGCCGAGTTTCTAGCAAGTACTAGCCAAGAACTCGATGAGTCCACCAAGAAAACTAGCCAGATGCGTCCAAAACATAGAACACACCAAAAATGTGCCAAAAACACTCCATTTCGCCCTGTAAATGCATGAACGCCCTCACACTTCCTCACACAACACTTGAAGAGAAAATTTGAGCTGATTCAAAGGATTTGTAGATGAATTTGTAAAGTAAATTTGAAGAATTTCAAGGGCAAGTTAGTAAATTCTTTTTTTTTTTTTTTCTGCAAGCATTTAAATTTATTTTGGCTGCTAAAATCTATCATGTAGGCTATAAGAAATTCATAATTTCCTAAAACTTAGTAGTATTTTGAAATTTACTTCCAAACAATTGGATTCATCACCATTTTTTGTTCATTTATTGCTTATTTTTAAATGAATTCACTGTTTTTGTAAACACAAATCATTTTTTCGATTTTACAAAATTAAAATGTTGTACTTTCACTTTGTACTTGTAGGTTAGAAACAATGGCAAATAGAGAAGCCTCTAGATCAAGAATCAGGCTCAATCTCAACCTTAAAATAGATGTCGGTTACAAGCACTTGTTGAATTGGAGCTAGAGACCTTGTTTGGAAATATGCCATACAAGGACCGACACTTGGGACAGTTGTTAGCATCAAATGCCAGAAGCTATATCATGGATGCATAAAACTCCTCAAATACTATCTTAGAGGCATTACTCATTATGATGCAAGGCCCTATACCGACACCACAAAAGAGACAAAATGAGAGATGAATACACACATTGCATTGGCAAATGAGAAAAAATTACGAAGGGAGAAGGCAATGGCAATCATAGAAGCATCCATAGCTAGTGGTCATGGTCCTCAAATGCAAGTAGAAACGAATGAAGAAACGGCATTTGAAAGCATAGTGGGCTCCCTTGATGGTCCACGCATACAAAACACGTTAGCATTTGCTTCATCTACTTCAAGTAGCGCCTACACACACCACATAGCTCTTTCGTACCCAAAAACGTACTTGGAGCACAACCTTCATCTAGAGGTACAAAATGGAACAAGGAGGTGCATCGAGATGCAAATAAGGCATGTGCCAATTTTTGGTACTTCAACAACCTTTCCTTCAATGTGGCGAGCAGTCCTTATTGGGAGAATTTTGGTACACTGCATTGATAGCAGCAAGAAAAGGTTATAAGGCGCCTTCTAGGAAAGACTTAAGTGGGAGGTTGCTCATAGATGCAACCAAAGAGGCAAAGTTAGTAGTGGAAGAACTAAAGAAGCAATGGCGCAAGTATGGCTGCATTATTCTTTCAGATGGGTGGACAGATGGAAAGAACTGCACAATTATCAACTTTTTGGTAGCTTCAAATGGTGAGATTATTTTTTTGAAGTTAGTGGATGCGTATGACAAAGTAAAAAAAGCAAAAACATTGAGTTTAATGTTAGAGTTAGTTGTCATAGAGGTGAGCAGAAAGAATGTAGTTCAAATCATAACTGACAATGCAACAGCATATGTGGTGGCTGGGAGATTGCTTGAAGAGAGGGATCAGTCACTCCTTTGGACCCCTTACGCAACACATTGCCTTGACCTTCTATTGCAAGACATAGGCAAACTTGATTGGATGAGACCAGTTGTGGATGATGGGAGAAGGATAGAAAAAATTATTTACCATCACCCTTGGGTTCTTAATTTGATGAGAGATTACACCAAAGGGAAAGAGTTGGTACAATTCGGTCTCACAAGGTTTGAAATAATTTTCCTAGCATTATTAGTTTGTTGACTTCCTTGAAACAAATGTTTTTGAGTCAAGCATGGCTAGATTCATCATATTCTAAGAAGACTGAAGCAAAGACGGTTGCAAGGTTAGTCTTTGATAATATTTTTGCACAAAGAACTACGAAGATCGTGAAGGTAACCTCAAAACATTGATTTTAAATTCAAATTGACTATTTTACTTTTAATTTTAGTCTTTCATTATAAATTTGTAACCTTAATCTTTTTGACTTTGTAAATTGTAGGTGTTGGAGCCCTTGGTTAGAGTTCACCATTTGGTAGATAGGGATCAAAACCCAATGGGGTACTACATTTATGAGCCCATGGATAGGGCCAAAGAGTCCATCCGAAACTATTAGAATGGGGATAGCCTTGAATTTGATCCCATTTCGGAGATCATTGATCAAAGGTGGGCAATCAACTCCACCAACCCATCCATGTAGTAGGGTATTTCCTCAAACCCAGTTTTTCCATTCAGATAGCTTCTCAAATCCTATGGAAAGGTTATGGAAGGCCTCACAACATGCATTCAAAGGATGACACCCCAAGTTGAGATGACACCCCAAGTTGAGGTGACACACCTCATTATTCAAGAATTGTACAATTATAGGACTAGCAGGGGTAAGCTCTTTTCTTCAGAACTAGTTATCCAAGGAAGAACCACTTAATCACTAGGTAACAAAAATTGGAGTCTTCACATCACATGCATCTACAAGTTACGAATTTCAAATTTAAAACTATTGATAATTTTATAAAATATGGTTTGCTTACTGACTCTTCAATATTTTATTTTGTAGATTCTTGGTGGATAGTTTGGGGTGAAAATACCCCAAATTTTCAAAGGCTAACCCTGCACATTTTGTACCAACCTTGTAGTGCATCTAGCTACAAGCGCATTTGGAGTTTGTTTGAGGCCATCCACACTATTTGCTGCTTTGTCTAATACGTTAAATACATGAATTAATAA
Organism: Sequoia sempervirens; assembly: GCA_007258455.2. Taxonomy (NCBI): domain Eukaryota; kingdom Viridiplantae; phylum Streptophyta; class Pinopsida; order Cupressales; family Cupressaceae; genus Sequoia; species Sequoia sempervirens. The sequence goes on along the minus strand of VDFB02323716.1, from coordinate 94,633 downwards.
TAGAAATGACAATACATATCAAATACATGCGTAAAATATATCTTCTTTTGCACATGAAATTATTATAGAAGAAGACCAGAGATGGTCAACCAAGGATCAAAATCGATCCAACTAGATCATACTACTCTCCTTGATGATACATGTAATGGAGTGAATTTGCACCCCTCGCAAATTCCCCTTTTACATCCCCTCACCTTAGAAAAATTAAATCTGACAATGCACTTCCACTTCATCCACTTGCTTTCCACATACTTAGCGGCTGTATGTAGTGTTGGTGGGGAAATTTTTGTCAGGGACGCTAGCGCTACTTGCGGACGTCTACGCGGCACGCTACCATCCTGACAAGATTCCCGCCTCTAGAATCTGCAAAGGCGTTACACTTCTCCATTGGCGATGGAGAGTAATACCCCTACACCCTTGACCGACCTCGAACGACTCTTTTGGGCTGCTACTCATGCTAAGACATTCATTCATTCCTTTAATGGAATTCTCTTCAAGCTCTACACACTCTTCTTAATCTTCTACACTCTACTTGCAGCTACACACTCCATTTTCTCACCATCGTTGAAGCCCTAAAGCATTACTCTACTAGATTTCACTTTCATTGTTGCGGCAACAATTTCACTTACAAGCTTGCAAGCTCCCATCTCTCTTCACGTGCTTGAGGGCACCTTGTTTGGGAGGTGATATCCATTCATTTTAGCATTGTCATTTGATTTCATAGCATAGTGTTGTTTCTATTGCTTGGTAGCACTTTCTTCCATTACTTTCTTTATCGCATTTTCTATCTCATGGCTATTTTGGCTGTCCGTGGAGGTGGGAACACTGAAATGGGGGTTTGACTGCGGCAAGCCCCGAAACAGCCCCAACATTTTTCCCCATTCTGCTATGTGTAAGTTTTGCGTTCCTGTGGAGCATGTGGGAGGCTAGACAATTCGTAAGTTGTATTTCTATCGCCTTTTTATTCTTGTCAACCTCTCCTTTTAAGTTAAAGTACTCTCCTTGTTGTTCTAGCTATTTAGTTATTTCCAATTTTCCATTATTGCTTAGAATCACATTTTATCAAGTAGACCAGTTAATTCTCTGTTAATCTTAACTCTATTACGTACTCTTTGTCCATACGAATGCCAGCGCTCGACCAAGACGCCAGTGCGTCGCACTGTCGTCTGTCTTCTGTGCTGGGGTCCTCTGGCAGAGAGCTGCTGGAGTCTCAATTTTGGCTCGAGAATTCGCTCACCTGATTCCCTAAACCTCTTGGGTTTGCAGAAGGATAGTGGCAGATCAATCGCTCTTCCTTTTCACCCTCCTAAAACATTAAACTTGTCTTAAACAATCCTTAGCGTGAGGAAGATCAAGGCAACTGATCATTCTAGACCCTCCTGTGACTTGAGGTCCTAAGCATTCAGTCCCCCTCCTCTACAATACATAATCTATTTAAAGCACTTGACGGTTGCCAAGAAGAACACAACCGTCAACCAACTGACACTTGTAAATAACTGAAGCCGACAACCAATTAATACATAGCCGGATAACCAATATTACTGAAACATAATAATAGACATTGTACACCAACTACATCATCCCCCCCAAAAGAAAAAGTTGTCTTCCAAACGACAAGTAAGCATCAAGTAACATTATGGAAGACTTGCCAAACTGATGACAATATTGTGGAGAAGGACCGGTAACCAAACTAGGAAGTGTACTTTGCAAACTTGGACTTAGAGTGTACTAAGCAATTGAAGTGAGTGCAATGGGGGTCTAGGGGCAATGCCCCCAACGACGTCAAGGGGCAATGCCCTTTGCGGATCTGGGGGTAGTGCCCCTTGCGGGGATCTAGGAGAGTGCCCCCAGCGAGGGCAAGGGGCGGAGCCCCCGCCACCAAACCCAATTTAAGACTTTCAAAACCACACAGAACTTCATGGCATACATCATTTTCATGATTTTTTAAGAGGCAAAAAACAATGCTAATGAAGACAAAAATTAGAGATTTTGGAGTGTTTAACCCATGTATGATGTCAACCAGAGAAGGATGTTCACGTATGATGGTTGATGGCCATAAGACATCAACCACCAAAACCTTGTGATTCTGAATTGCTAGCTGTACCAAAAGGAAATGATATAGTCATATGATGTAAACCTCTCCTTGATGTACAATGCAAAACTTTGAAAAGGGGTGTATGACCTTGTTCCTCCTAATTCATACAGTGTTGCTCTTTCTACTTTTCTCGTGACTGCCCTCTAAGACTCCCTTTGTACAGTGTGTTTGGCCTCCTCTTTTGATTGTTCAACATACCTCCATACACATTGTACTGTGTGTTTTCCTTCATAGTACGTTTTGTCATTCGTTGCAATCTTGTACGTTGCAGCGCTTCCTTCTGCACAAACAGTGTACGATCAAGTGACAACATAGTATGAGTTAGTGATGACGCCATAAGTTTTGTTCACGAGTATTTCTTTGTCACCTTTGTCGTATGGTGACTCTTGGTCATATGTTGTGCTATCTCCCACACCATACCGTGCAAGTCCGTACTCTGCATTTTTTTCTTCATCATCGTACGGCATACAATGCTTCCCAAGCCGTATGTTGTACTTTATTTTTCCCTTTACAGGTCCTACAATGTGTCTCTTGATCATACGATGTGTCCTCTCATTTGTACAATGTCTCTTCTGTAACATATGTTGTAACTGTAAATTTATTCAAGAGGTTGTACAAATTTATCATTATATGCTTGTACCTTTATATTTTTTAAGTGGCAATATTTTAATATTTTCCAATTTAGAAACTTATTTTTTTCCACTTCAGTATTTTAATATTTGCCAACTTGAATATTTTCATATCTTCCCCTTTTAATTTTTTAATATTATATTTTTGCATTCTTTATTTGATTTGACCAATATCTCTACTCTCAAAATTAAATATTTTGCTTTTTGTACTTTGAGACGTATCGTCCATTATTTTGCATTCTTCTACAAAGTTGAATACCTCTGCTGCAACTTTAGTATTTTGCCAACCATGGACTACATCTCGCACAATAAACTATCCAATTTTCCAAAATAATTTTTGATCAGTTGCTTTTCACTAAGAATCATAGCTTCAAGAAAATTACAAGTCGACGGAAATACCTCATAGTCCTCCATTTGCCAGTGAAATAGACCACAAAAAGAATTTGTTTCATTGTTCGAACATGATTGTAACTCCAAAATTCCTTCGTCGTTTGGTTCCATCAGACCTTGACTCTCCATCCATTCTTTTTCGAAGTTGAATCTAACAAATCTGAGGAAGCTGCTTCCTCACTAATTGCTTGGTTTTTCAAATCAATTATATATTTCCGACCCTTATTCTCGATGGAGATTGTATTCCTTTTCCAATTGTGATCAGCTTTGGCTGCCACTAGCCAACCCCGACCTAACAATGTGTTGTAGGCTTTCTTCCTTAATGAAATGACCACAAAGTTCAACAAAAATGTTTGAGTTCCAATAATTACTTTTTGACCAATTAAAACTCCAATTACCTTAATACCTTGTTGATCTACACCCACCAATTGAAAAGTTGGCGGTGAAATGGTCGACTTGCCAAGACTTCTCCAAGTGTCTTCTAGAAGTACATTCACAACCGACCTGCCATCAACAATTGTATTGGCGAGATTCCTTCCAAGGAACTCCATATTCACCACAGCTGGTTTCTTTGTCGTTTTAACTGTCAATAACATTGGATCAATCACTTGGTCAGTCGATAGCGGAGGTTCAATTGTTAGTTCTTCATTCTCACCAAATTCCAAATGGGCCATAGCATGCACCATCTCATTCTCCCCCAATTCAATAGCATTTTGAAGCTCAAGAATACTCTGTAATAAATCCACTACTTTAACTAGTACAGTAGCTTGAAGTACTTGTGCAATATTTTTCTCAAATTGTAATTGATTTGTTACTGTACTTGCATTTGCATTTGACTGATGTCGTTTGTTGTCCATAGCATTCTCCACTTCGGCCCTTGCTTCATGAGGCCTTTCTTTTTTTGTACGTGGGTCTAGGTACACAACCTTCTTCGCTAGGGCATGAGTAACAGCCAATACTTCATAATGCCTTACATCAATCATGTTGACACTAGCCTTTTGCTTCAAACATTCGATGTCTTCGTGGTTTCCAAGGCCACACCATTTGCAAAATAATTGCACTTTGTCTTGCTTGTCCTAGCAATCTCTCGCAAAGTGTCCCCATTTGCTACATTGTCGACATTATATGATAGGGCGTCCTTTGAGGTCATATTGCATTTGGCTTTGTCCTCATTGATTTCAATAAACGCCTCGAGATGCATTATGTGGCTTCGATGGAGTGGACTCCTCTCCCTACGTAAACAATACTTGTGTACTTGTCTTCAAATTGTATGGGCACTCCTTTATTGAATGACCCATAACCTGACAAATCTCACAAAACATCTTTTTAAGACAATTACCTTTTTGTCTGCCCCTCAATTTTGCACTCAATACATCATAGTTCTTTTTTGGTTTCTTTTAACGCCTTCAATTCTTTCATAATTTGGAGCATGTTCCTCTGGAGTGCCTGTACTGTTCCTAATTCATCATTACTATTGCCATCTAACCTTTCATCTTCCTTTGTTTTTCTTTTACCACGCGAGGACATTTTATCTTCACTTTCTATGTCCATCGCTCAATTGTACGCATCGGCATACAATTACGGAAGCACTACTTTCATTTTATTCCTCAACGAAGGAATCAATCCTTCGATGAACCATCTTTTCTTCAATCCATCAATCAACTGATTCTCTAATTTCACCAATAGCTCCTTGATCCTACGATTCTAGGCACACACATTCTTGTGCTTCCCTTGTTTGATATTGTAGATCTCCACCACAATTTCATTGTCATCTCTCAAAAGTTTGAATTCCTCTTGGAATGCTCTTTTCAATGCATCCCATGTATTTTTGTGTGTTGCTTCCAATTTTGTTTAACAGTCTATAGCTATCCCTATGGGAGTTGTTGGAAATGGTCTCAGCCAATATGTTTTATCGTCCCGATCGTTCGCTACCTAGATTGTCTCACAAGTTTTACAATGCCTTACAGGGTCCTCCAACCCGTTTCCAATGAAATTTGGAAGTTTATGCCGCTCTACATTAGGATTTGTTGGGGGAATCACCATCTTGCCTCCTTGTTGGACCCTCTATGATGGTAACCTGGTTGGAGAGTTTCGATTTCTACGTTCCAATGCTTTCCTTGCACTCTTAGACACGCTGCAATCCTTCACTCGTCCCTCTTCAACACTTGTCACCCTCGGGTTGCCTTGGGGGTCCTTTCAATGCTCCCTTCATCTAGTGTTATTGGCTCTAATCTTCCAATGTTTGATTCTTCCATCAATGTCAAGTCTTCAATCTAGCTTATGGTCTCTATCAAACAGTCTGAAGGCTTTCCCTCACCCCCTTCGGTTGACTTTAACAGTACAAACAGTTCTCTGACAACCACATTGGTAGATTCTTCGCCAAACAATGAACCTCCTTCATTCGACGGTGATGGTCCGAACATTTCATCAATGCCGAGATTGGTGGGTTCTCCTTCGCTTTCTCCTTTTTCCAAGAGTGATGGTCCAGACAGTTCGTCGATGGCGAGGTTGGTGGGTTCACCTTCACTTTCCCCTTCATCTGACAATGATGGTCGCGACAGTTCGTCAATGGCAAGGTTGGTGGGTTCTCCTTCGCTTTTTCCTTCGTCCAACGTTGTTGATATGAACGGCTCTCCAACTTGGTCAACGAACGCTTCATCGAGGAGCAATAGATGTGTTAGTTCTTCCCACTCTCCCTTCATGCATTCTCTTGTTGTGAAAGTTCTCTTTCTCTGTAATGTCCCCCTTTTCAGCGTGATCTTGTTTGCAGAGTGTTAGCCTATTTCTTGGACCCTTGTGGGCTAACTGGATTGGTTAGAGGGTCAGTGGTACTTTCTGGAGAGTTCGATCGTTCTGGTTTTCAAAGCCCGGTGACTGGTTCACAGCAGGCGTTTGCAGTGCAGGAGTCGACAACTTCTGACGGCACAGGATTATATGGTGTTTTGAGTGAGTTATGGGTTTTTAAGTGATTTAAATATTAATGGATTTAATATTTAATTATAAAGTCAAATTGACTTTATATTTTTAAATCACTTAAATATTCTCTAAAAGTGATTTAATATTTTTAAATCACTTAAATGAATAAAGTGCGCCCAAGTATTTAATTCATATACTATTGAAATGAATTAAATATTATTTAAAAGATTTTAATATCCAAAAGTGGCGTATTTTCTTGGGATTCGTGCCTTTGCATAAAAGGGCATTTCTGGCAATGAGAAACTCACCTTTTGACAATTTCGACTTTGCCTTGTGCTATTTCCTGTGCATTCTCCTGTGATCAGGGTTTGAACAATTTTTCCATTGAAGAACGATAACTCTTCAGTGTTGAGCACTTTTGAGGCTGTGAGAGATCAGCTGAATTTGTGCAGTTTGTGAGAGCTTCATACAGAGGTTCTACTGGGCTTGAGCTGTGTTTCCTATTGGATTTCTTTATCAGTTTCAGAGGGTTTTGGGAGATGGCGCCTTCATTTCATCTGGCAGACATCATACTTCTTGGCCGTACCTTCTAAGTGAGAATTCAGGTGGTTTGCAGTGAAGTGTGTGGCTCTTGTGCAAGGGCGTTTGGGCATTTCTTGGAGAAACGCCTTCTTTTCTGAGGGTTTCTCTTCATCATTTTAGGCGTTTGGCTTGTACTCTTCATCTGCCGCCGTTTTCAGGCTGGATTTTGCATTCTGTAGCTTTCTACACCAGATTTGGTCAGTTTTTCACCATCTTGGCTGGCAAACTGGACTACTTTCTTAAATAAATAATCTGGACACTTCCGGGTATGTTTATGAGTTCTAAATCCATTGTTGAGCATATTTATTATCTTCTGTATTGTTAATTCGCCTGAAATAACTCAGATTTACATTTTATATGCATTTATGCTGTGCGCCCCTTCTCTTCTGTCTATCAAATTTTCTCTAAAAAACTAAATAACACTAAAAAGACTTAAGAAATATTGGGGTTATGAACTGAGAGCCAGCAGGGCTCATCACATTCTCTCCCAACTACGGCTTTTGCTTACGCCTCGGCTTCTGCTCTTGCGTGGACTCGGGCTTTCCCTCAAAAACCCTTCGCCTTCTTCAACTTCACCCCTCAATCATCTCTTTCATTCTCTCTTTTCAATGATCCTTAAAGATTGCCTGATCTTGACCACGTTGTGGTCTCTTCTCGCCTTTATTGGGGTCTAAGGGCATGAATCTCTCAAATCTGACCCAATTTCTTTAAGGCAACGACGCCAAATGTTTACTACTCTGTCTAATAAATTAAATACATGAATTAATAATAAAGATAACAATGCATATCAAATGCATGCACAAAATATATCTTAATTCACACATAAAATTATTACAAAAGAAGATCAAAAATGCTCAACTAAAGATTAGAGTCGATCCAACTAGATCATACTACTCTCCTTGACAATACACAATGTATTTAAAGCACCCGACAGTTGCCAAGAACACAATCGTCAACCAACCGATGCTTGTAACCACCTGAACCCGACAACCAATTAATACATAGTTGGATAACCAATATTACTGAAGGATAATAATAGACATTGTACATTCACTACACACATAAAGAAGAGGAAAAAATTAATTCAAAAACGCCTCAATGACCTTATCTTTGTGCAATACAACCTTCAACTTCGCACAAGGGTAGAGGAAAAATCAAAGGAGGTCATTGATTTGGATGACATTGATCCTTATAGTGATTGGACAGGGTGGGATGAGCAACCTCCATTGTTTATTGAAGATGAGATTCTTGATTTTGAGAGGTAGGCAATGGAGGATGTGGGTGCAACAGAAGGAGCTTTAGGATTGGATGACATTGATGAGGCAAAGGAGTCATTGCCATCTAATAGCAAGATGGAGGTCGAGCCAAAGCCACAAGCACAACCTTCTATGCCGAGGAAGGAGCCACAACAAACTCCAAGGATTAGAACCTCAACCTCTCCACAAGTTTTCACTACAGTAGGGAAGAGGAAGATGTAAAATGTATTTTTTAATATGTAATTTATGAACCGCGTTGATAATTTTCAAAGGCAATCATCATAAATTCATAATAGTTGTCAACTATCTATCATATCAGGATTTTGCATGATGATGCAATTTTGTACTCAACTTGTATTCAAATTAATCAAATTTAATAGAAAACACTTTTATATTCATTTAAGGACTCATTGGATACATTTTATCATTGAATTTTGCAAAAAAAAAATGTTTTTAAAGAAATTTAAGCAATTTTTTAATTCACCAAGTTTTCTGCCAAGTCACAAATTTTGGGTTTTCCGAGATTTTGGCGAGTTAGAGTCTACCAACTATGTCTAAGACTATTACCAATAGATTTTCCTAATTCAAGTGTTCTGGTTTCAACAGCTCCTCCACTTTCTTGGTTGCATGCTTCAAATTATTTCACGGCATCAATGTTTATACCATTTTCAGTGTAGTAGAATTTTCCTTTGGAATTTATTTTCCTTCCCTTACCTTGCCATATTTTTCAAAAGCTATTTCCAAAGCAGTTTTCAAAAAATTTGGCTTCCCATTTTTATTCTTCTCAAACATTATTGCTATTGAAAACCCTAAATCCTCAAATATATCTGCTAAACCCTCCCTCTTACAAATTTTTTGGCAAGGGTTTGGATCCCTATATCTTGAAGGCTATGACAAAATCCTCTATATATTTTGGGGTGCTTCTATCTGTACGGTCACTCGTATTTTGTTTGAGTCGTTCTTCAGTCCAGCCTTACAAACTTTGTGCCACAATAGTTTTCCTTTAGGTACAAATCGACACTTCTTTGGGTTCAGCAACGATCATGTTGCTCTCCACCATTCCATGCATTCCTTGAGTGCTTTCAAATGGATCTCCTAGTTACTATAGATCAACCAATCATACAAGAACGCTTTGAAGTTTCCAACCGACATTTTATCAAAGATGTGCATAATGATCCTTTGAAAAGTTGTTGGAGCATTGCATAGACCAAACAGCATCCGGTTGTATACATACACTCTATCCTCTATCACAAACGTAGTCTTCAACTTGTCCTTGTCGACTATGCTTATTTGGTTGTACCCGGAGAATCCGTCAATGAATGAGTAAATCTCATGACCAACAACCTCTTCCAATATCGTATCGGTGGATGGGATTGGAAATGGATCTTTAATGGTTACTGCATTCAAACTTCTAAAGTCCACACATATCCAAATTTGTTCGGATTCTTTCTTCGAAGATATGACTATCAGAGAGACCTAATCACTAACTTCGACCTTAAAAATTATGTTAGCCTCCAACATCTTTTCTATCTCCTCTTGAACTTTTGCAGCATATTTCTTGTTCATTTTGTAGGGCTGCTTTTTTACAAGTTGACCTCCTAGTACCAGAGGAATTTTGTGTACACATGATTTTGGAGGTATCCATTTCAAGCCCTTGTATGTCCATGCGAAAGCATCCTTGTATTCTATTGTTGTTTCTTTCAATGAGGGATTCCAGTCGTCTCCAACCATTATCATTCGTGGATTACTCTCCTCTCCTAAATTCACCTACTTCATTATCAACTGATCATACTTGATCACTTTGTCCCACTCAAAACTATGGATTAGCGTATCATCCAACCTAGCTACTCCCTCATATTCTTCATATTCCAACGGAAATGTCCAACTTGTTTTGGCTTTGTCATCTTCTTCTTCAATCTCCTCGACCTACAACATGTTGCAATCGTCGTTCGGTTCCATAGATCTCCTTTCTTCTTTTGTCCTTGATTCTACTCCTTCCAACTCCAAATTAGAAGATGCCATCTCTTCACTCACCGCTTGATTCCTCAAGTCAATATCATACTTCCTCTCGTTATTTTCAATGGAAAGGGTGTTTCATTTCCAATTATGATCCCCCTTGGATGCAATCAGCCATCTCCTCCCACTCTTCCTTCATTTGTTCTTTGGTGGAAGTCTTCCTTTCTTCCCGACTATGACTTCAACTGACACTTCAGCTTTTACTTCTTGGCGGACTTGGACTTTCTTTCAAAATTCCTTTGGTTCCTTCAGCAATTCTACTCAATCTCCCTCGTCGTTCTCCCTATTCTCTTAGCCGAAGGGATTTTCTCACCGATCCTTTTGTCGCTTCATGACTACTTGGATACATGTCTTGTGTTTGTTAGGTTGCACAAGCATTAATTCTCGAGGGTATGTCTTCTACTAGTGTCACTTTCCTCTTCTCATTGGTTTGTCTCTTTGTACCGTTGCAATATTTGTTGCCTTCACTGCTCCTAATCCCTTTTTGCCCGAAGGTCTTGTAAGACGATGTAATGCAATGAGTCTTGGTAGTCTTTGCAAAGGATGATCAACCTCCTCACGGATGGTTAGGTTGTCCCAAATGGCGTCCTGAGGGACCTCTCTCTCGAGAGCTTCCCTCCGAATGTGTTCTTTTAACAAAATATCCCACAAATTTACCAAGTCCTCTGTAAGCTTGTCTTCCCTTTCTTCATTGGCTCGTACAAGTTCATCTACAAGTTGTCCCATTACATTGCCATGATTCCTGTCTGTGAGTTATACCAATGAGAAGTATGTCATGGCATTTGCATCAAACAATGAGTTTCATTAGCCGGTGCATTTGTGTGTTACTTCGTACCTTGTACCTAAACTTGATGAATAATACAAATACTATAAATGGATTGTCAAACTTTGTATAAATTTCAGTTTCTATTACTCATTGTTTATATAAATGATGAATTGCATCTTCTTTTACAGTATTTTGTATTTAATTTAAAATAATCATATACTAAAATTCAAGAAAAAATTGCCATCGCCACATCCCACTATTCCTTAGAGAAACACTACATGAAACACTAACAAACTATATATAATGTTAGAAACCTTTCAATGAAGATGTATATGATGGAAAGATATAATGAAAAAAATTGAAAGAAAGGAAATTACCACATGAACCCACAATCCATTTACGACAATTCACATCCTATCAACCTATCTTTTAATATTCTGAAGTCAAACTCAATCTAAGTAACTCAGGCAACAAAATGAAAAATGCAAGCACTTGACCCAAAAAGAACTCAAACATGACCAAAAAAAAAAAAGTCTAAAATTCAAAATGTGAATGTAGTGAGGTTCAAAGCTAATCCTTTGTTTTCATTGCTTAAATTTTGAAATATAACAAAAAATTGAACGTACATACCCTTTTATGTGGTGATTCTGTGTTATTCTTTTAGATTTTCTTGTTATCTACTAATTATTTGAACCTAAGCAATAGACGTGTTTTTTGCAGATAGGATCATTGATTGAATATTGTTAATGTTATAGCAGCTTCGGTAGTTCCTTCCAGCTCAGCTCTTTCGTGGAAGACATAAATTGAATGATAGCCGTTGGCTATTCAATTTATATTCATTGTTTTGTATTATACTCATTTCATATCATGGCCGACATAAAAGAATTCGAGTTGATCTTTTATTAGAAGATATTTAATATTTATTTGAGGCCGACTATCATTAAAGGATATTTGCAATTCCATTAGAGGCCGACATGAAGGATTTTAAGAGAGGCGTCTCTCCCATTCACTTGTATATATTCACCTTGACTCGCCCATTGTAATTATCTAGAAAAGCTCGATTGTTCACAACAGTTCTGTATGATCAAGTGCGAATGTATGTTCAAGTGCGAATGCATGTTCAAGTGCGAACAGATCAGACAATAAGGTGCGAATGTATCACAGTGCAGTGCAAGCATATATGATAAAGTGCGAACAGATCAAACAATAAGGTGCGAATATATCACAGTGCTGTACGAGCAGATCACAGAGCTAACATCTCACAGATCATAAGTTCATGCAGGTGCGAATTTCAGTAAATCCGTATTCTGTCTCTGCCAGGTGCGAATTTCTGTAAGTCTATTCTAATTGCTATGTCAAGAGTGAGTTCTTCTCTGCACCTCAATATCAGATTGCGAATTGTTTTAGTGCCAGTTTGATACTTGCTACTGCATCTGTCAAGAGTACTGAACATTGGTCTTGAGTTAGACCTAATTGTAAAGTGATCTGTTGTCATTGTTTATATATATATAAGAGAGATCTTTGTTGCTGGGTTTTTCTCCCTCAAGAGGAGGGTTTTCCCAGGGTATATGCTGTGTTATTTTCTCTGATTTCGAATTATTTTCTGTGCATTTAATCTGTTCACATAAATTTAACAAATATATGTGCAGTGTCAAATGATATATGGTCCTACAGTAAATCTACCTGTACAATAATTTCAATTCCATCAGATATGGCCTTGTGGCAAATGACACCAATATGGCATGCAATGACCTTAAGTCAGTTCTGAGTATTTCAAATTTGATAGGTCTCTTAATCTGTAATGTCTGTTCTACAGCAAGATGTAAATAAAGAACTCATATGCAACATTTAGATGCTCATTACATACTAGGATAATAAGTCAAAAGCTGAAAATACACTAAGGATGCTTCTAGCCACCCTTCGATTAATCCAATGAAAACGAATCAGCAACTTCGACTTAAAAACAGTTACAGATCATTGCTAAGCACTGCAAATGAGGAGAGGCATCTCAGAATAAACAACAAAGATTATTTCAGATTAGTTGGGATCAGCCAAGATGAAGCTAAATCAGCTACCTTCTAAATCCCACTATTCTACAGAATAATTAGCCTTACATTTCCCATAGAGTTCTTTGCTAAGAAATTTCTATTGGTGAATATTTATTAACCTTAGTTTGACACAGCGTTTCTCCAAGTTTTCAGGACAGGAGAATGCAGGGAGGTGTCTCAGAAAAGACAAAAAATTGCCTGAATTATGGGGTTGGCAGGGAAACAGCTATTAAAATCACTTAAACAAACTAAAAGTAGCTGAAATTTTAAAACTACAACGCACTGAATTTGCAATGACAATTCTACCCCTTTTATTTTTTAAGGGGTTTTTAGCATTTTATTCCTTTAGAAGTTACCTTTTGTATTTTTATGCACCAAATGGAGCAAGCTGTTCAGGCCTGAAAAAAGGAGACCTCCCCTCCAATTTCCCAAGTCCCTGGGATGTCCAGGACATGAGGGACATCATCCAGATCCCCAGCTAGTTTGATCAGAGTTGTCTTAGTTGCTACGCCTAGTCATTATTTTGTATCCATAATCTTATGTTACTTTCTTCTATGTATAACAAGGGGAATCTTTTTCCATCTCTATGCTCTCATGTTATAAATAGAGATTAGCATTGTACGACAAGTTGGTTATAGAGACTATTGTCATAGTACAGTATTGCCTTGTGTTTCTGTGTCATGTATTATCAATATCCTGTAATCCATAATACATATAATATAAACGTGGAAGGTTGTTTTTGGCAAGGCCAATCCAAGTGAGTCTAACAAGTTTATGTCAGATTTCAGCAATTTTTAACTAGAGAGGCCATCTGTTGTCCTTGAAAAGAGGATTGTCTAAAGCTGCTACGAGATCCCTACTGCCAAAAAATAGTGTAATTGTATATAATTCAATGACTACCACAACCTTCATTCAACTAGAGATATCTTAGTTGCTATCCCTAGTCATCCTTTTGTGTGCATCCTTTTGCATGTGTGCTCTTTCTTTTTTATTTGCATATCTCCTAGTTCTTTTTTATAAATAGAGCTTGGCATGTACAATAATCAAGATGGTTAATAGACATAATTGTCATAGGATGGTATTATGTGTCAAGATTTCTCAATATTCTGTTGAATCTGTGTCTTGTAAGTGTAAACGGTTGTTTTTGGGAAGGCAAATCCTACTGAACCTGACAACTTTATGTCAAATTTTGTCAATTTGACACTACAATGGCCACCCTTTGTCCTTATAAGAGGATTGGCTAGAGCTGCTCCAAGATTAATAGTGCCAACACTTTGAAGCATACACCTTTTGGAACTCTGTTTCCTGCCACAATTTCTACATTGACCCATTGTTGACAAGCAAACACAGATCATCTAAGTAAATAATTGGATTTTAAAATGAAATAAATGTCCAGCTTTTTTATTTCTTTTTTATCACCATAACTTACCGTAAAATTTTCAAATTACCATAGGCATAGGCATATTACACAATCCTGTTTGTAAATATTTATTTTCTTAGATGGAGGAAAATTACTCACAATACACAAGTCTCCATCAGGTTGCTCAAAGGACCATTGGGCTTCTAAAAATAAGGATTGCATGACATGAGTGCTACAAAATGTTATATACCTAAGATTACTCATAAATCATATAAATACAAACATAAAAAACAATTTAAAAAAGTACATAAACAATGTGACTATTAGTCATTATTCAACTGTTTAATATGATATTTTGCTTAGTGTAAATTATCAAACTGATATAATTCAATATTATTTTCAAATATTATCCAAAATGGACTCTAACATGTAACAAATGCCTTGAATGAAAGAGTATCAGAAAACACATGAAGACAGAAATGATGGAAGATAAAAAACTAAATTACAGATATGGCATAGTAACAAGAAACTTATGACAAGATCGATCAAAGAAAAAAAGGAAACTTATGACAAGAAATAGATATATATTGAAGAATATAGAGAATAACGCTTTTAGAACAATAATTTAAGCACTGCACAAAATTCTGTGGCTCTAACCTACTTATTTATCTCATAATGATAAATTTACCATTATATTTATACAAGAATCCTACCTTAGTCATGAAAGGCGAATGGACATGAAAAACAGTATGATGGAAATCCGTATATGCATTTGACCGGGCTCCTGTCCCTAGAAGTTTTTCACGCTTTTTACTTCCAAGAAAAGCAACATGTTCAATCATATGGGCAATACCCTGCTCATCTTCATCCTCATCAACAGATCCAGCATGGATTTCCATGTGGGCCTCAAATCTGCAATAAGAAGAGAATATTAATTATATGAATTGGATCATTTAAAAAACTGCTTTATGCAGTCTCCAACAAGTTTCTTGTTGCATTTTTTACCAACAATAAAACAATTTACTAAATTTCCTACTAATTGGCAAGAATTGGTTGATACGATTGGCATGGCTGGTCAAAGGTTCAATCCTTCTATTGATGATCTCTGGGGACCAGTTTTGAAAGGTGAGGTGTCTGATATAAAGTCAATTATTGATGAGCAGCAGGTTATCTAGAGGAAGAAGGGTTGCACTATCATGTCCGACTGATGGACTCATAGAAAAAACAGGATGCTGCTGAATTTCTTATTATCTTTTTAAACTGGCACAATCTTCTTGAAGTCAATCAATGCTTTAGGAAAGATTAGAAATGTAAATTTGTGTATGATGTTATGGTATAACTTTTAAAGGAAGTGGGAAGGAAAACATAGTACAAGTAGTCACCAGCAATGCAGAAAATTATGCTGTTGCATCTTTCTCAGGTGGTACAATCTTCTTTAAGTCAACTGATGTTCTAGGAAAGATTCAAAATGCAGATTATTTGTGTGGTGTTATGGAATAACTTTTAAAGTGAGGAAGTAAAAGGGAGTACAAGTAGTCACCAACAATGCAGCAAATTATGTTGTTGCATCTTTTTTGGGTGGTACAATCTTCTTTAAGTCAACTGATGCTCTAGGGAAGATTAATAATGCAGATTATTTGTGTGGTGTTATGGAATAACAAAGGAAAATGTAGCACAAGTAGTCACAAACAAACAGCAAATTATATTGTTTCAGGAAGATTACTACTGGAGAGAGACCCAACATCTTTTGGACTCCTTACTCAGCACATTGCATTGATCTAGTGTTGGAGGACAATAGCAAACTAGAGTGAATCATGTTAGTTGTGAAGTATGGGCAAAATATTTGTAAATATATTTGTACCCATGTCCAAGTACTCTCTTCAATGATAGAGTTAAATAACAAAAAGTTGATCTTGACTTGGTGTCCTTTGTTTTTCAACCTTATGCATTAGCTTGCAGTCTTTGCTACCAGGAAAAGCTTCTTTGAAGCGAATATTTATCTGCTAGAAATGAAGTGAATCTTCCTATTCAAAAATGACTATTGGGATCAATGTGGTAATTGGATATTTGATGAGAGCTATTTTCGACTCCTACAAAAGAGATCGAAGATATAAGTCTTTAAAGTTTTCTCCTTTTCTTTCTTTGTTGTTTGGAAATTTTATTTTTTCTTCATTTACAAATTAAGGCTCAAGTGTAGAGTTACTTTTTTAACTATTTGACTTTTTATAGATGATTGAGCTGTGGACTTCTCTCCTCCATAAGGTTAATGGAGAAAGATTAGCAATGGGCTACATTTACAAGGGAATGGACCAAGCCAAGGAGCTTTTTAGACATCTCCACGGTAACATGGTAAAATAATACGAGCCTATTTGGGATATCATAAACCAATTTTGGATAAGACATCTTCATAGGCCACTTTATGCTTGCGCACATTTCCTCAACTCAGCATTCCTATTTCTACCCTTTATGCTTGTGCATTACTGTAATGTCCCTTTTTTAAGCAAAATCAATTTATGGACAATTATCCTATTTTCTGAGTTTTCCTGTAGGCTAATTAATGAGTAAGGGATAACTCCAAAGTTCTTGGAGAGCATAGGATCATTTTAGTGGATGTGTTGTTCTTGGCAGTGAGTTTGGTTGGTTTTGATGAGCCTCTTGGTGCTTTCAGAATTGATTTTCCACCTTTTGGGAACCCTCCAAACTTCTTGGAGAGGTTTGTTAGTTTTAGAAAGTCACCTAGTTGCTTCAGTTCTACATCCTAAGACTTCAAAGTCACATCGATATGGTCAAAATTGCATACTTGTGTCATTTTGATACTTTCCACAACTTGAGTAAATTATTAAGTTATTAAATAATTATTCACTTAAGTTGTTTAATGTAGAAAATATTAAAAAGACAACTTAGTGTAATAATTTATTAAAAAGGTGTTAAGTTGTGCATCAAATTGGACGCCTAGGCATGGGGGTCTTTTTGCACATTGGATTATTATTTTCAAAAAGGTCTTTGTGGAGGAAAAGGGAATTATTATTTTTAATTATTATTATTTCCTCCAAAAAAGTTATATAAGGAGGATGAGAGCTCATTGTTGAGGTTAGCCATGATTCAATATTTGCTTATGTGATAAGAGAACTTGTGTTCTTCTTCAAATTTCTTGAGGACGAAAACCTCTCGAAATTATTAGTTTCAGGGGATTTGCTTATGTGATATCAGCATCTTTCAAGCTATCCGCTGGTAAAATTTGAAGGCAAACGGAGGACTTACTATTTATAGTAAGTCATTTCAGAAACCGGCTAAAAATAGCAAGTCAGCAGTGGGTGCCGATGTCAACATGCAAGTCACGTGGTGAGGAGCACGTCATTCGAATTTCAAATCAAACGGAGTTGTGGAGGTATCATAAACAAGCAGTTACTATAAATAGCAAACCACCTTCAGAAATATGCTATTTTTAGCAGGTCAGCTCAGAACAGCAGTGTGAGCAGGCTGACGGAGTCATGAAGATCCAGGGCTCAAAATTTTAAATCAATCTGAACTCCAGAAGTATAGAAATTGAGGGACTTACTATAAATAGCAGGACATGGAGAAGCTGACAGGAAAAACGCTTAAGTCTGGAACTTTGTCCTCCTGCCTATGTCAAATGCGCCCAACTTGTCTTGTGGTGGCTAAGAAAGTTCAAGGTGTTAAAAATATCCTGCTCCACATGTCAAATGCGCCCTCTTCACAAGCATGCAATAAAAAAAAATTATCTAAGTCTGAAGGTTCATCCTGCAGGGACCCCTAAATGCGCCCAGCTACAAGAGGCATCAAGAAATTTTCCAAGTGTTGATCTCATCCTGTAGACACCCCTAAATGCGCCCTCATCTCCAACATGTGATAGAAAATATTCTAAGTCTGAGAATATCCTCCTGCTACCTCCATATGCGCCCAGGGAAGGATGTGGAAGCATAAAAATTCTAAGGCACGAGCTTCATCCTGCTCCCTAGGCATAAAATGCGCCCATGCTTGAAAAGCTAGTCAAAGGAGTCAAAGGCGTTTGAAAAGGCTGTATCCTTCCTCACATAGCAAATGCGCCCATCCTGCACACATGCTAGAATGAGCCCATGTCACTCCAAGCTAGAGAAAGTCAAAGATGCTTATCCTCCTCCTATGGCAAAATGCGTCCATGCAAGGACAGGGAAGAAGACAAAATTTTGAAATCCACCTCACTATAAGAAATGCGCCAAAGTTAGAAGAAAGCTACAAGAAAGTCAAAAGTCAATATGTTTATCCTTCTCAAGAGGTAGAATGCGCCCATATCAAGGCATGTGAAGACAAGAGTTAGGGCGTTGGAGTTATTCCTTCCACATGTGCTAAATGCGCCAAGCTATCAGGTGATTTGAATGAGACATGGAATAAAATGTGCTAGGCGTTGAAGTTTGAAATATCCTTCATGACAAGTGAAATATCCTCCTCAAGATGCTAAATGCGCCCAAGATACATAAGGTGGTGAATAAAATATAGAGGGCGTTGGAATTTAAATTTTTCTCCATGACATGATATGTGCTCTCAAGGCATTTAAAAGGAAAAATTTTCTAAATGAGTTGATAAAAAAAAAATTCTTCACAGGCAGAATGATTGAAGGTGAATGAAAATCTCCTAAGGAAAAATTCTAAATGTGCTAAGTGATTGAAAATCTTTCTAAGGCACAAAAATTTCCTTCCTTAGGAAAAACGCCTAAGTCTGGTGAAGTGATGAAATTTCCTAAGACACAAACAAAATTGTCGGAGATGAAGTCAGATGATGCCAGCTACACAGGGTTGATAAAAAAAATTTCAAGTCAGAGCATCAGGATACTCACAGGGATGAAGAAATGGACTAAATTTCATAAGGAATTATTTTTCTAAGATTGAAAATCAAAAAATTTTAAATGAACCTCTTCGTTGTGTACCCATGAATTCAATACGCTCTGAAGAAATTTTTCTTCTGGGTATTTAGATCTTCGACAAGGAGTTGATTTTAAAGTCTTCTGCACTTCGCCAAGGCCTCCAGGATGAAGAATTTAACCGACACTTGAATTGTGAAATTTTCCTAAGGAAAATTTAAAATTTTCTTAGGCAAAATGGATAAAATGTGTTTTCAAAAGGAAAAATGCTTCAGATGATGAATTTGAAGTTGACTGCCTAGGTGAATTTGCTCAAACTCTTCATGATGATAGTCTTCTTGAGCCGGAGTTGAATAAAATCAAAATCGTCAACGACCCAGCTAATGAAATGAATTTCTTAAAGTGCATCTCCAAAGTACGCCCTTGAAGAAGTTGAAATTTTTGTCTAAGGCATTGGAATATGATACACAGGCGTTGTATGCCCCAGCCTACAGATGTTGAAATATCATGGAGAAAGCAAGGTTGTGCTGGAGGAAAACGATGAACCCTATCATAAGAAGAGATCACTCAAACATGGATATCAGGTAAGTAAAATGGATTTATATTATTAAATGTTTCGATACTCTTCTTTTATCTGTTTTGCAGGATGAACGTCGAGACCAGACGGCGGTGACTTGAAGTGATGAAGTAAATAGTCCAAGATGATGGAATCATGAAACAAGTACTCGGAAGAAATGGCTAAGTGTTGGGAATTCTCCTCAGAGACCCAATATGCATCCAGAGCAGTCAGGCGAATGGCGAGGAAGAAATGTGCAAGTCCAAGACAAGAAAATCTTCCAAGTTCAGAATGAAATAAAAGATGAAGGCTTGGGCGTTGTTAAATAAGTTAGAAAGTTACAGCCTTGAAGTTTCAGATCGAGAGCGTTCTTGTCATACTAGTCAAGGACAAAAGCAGTGTGAATGCATTTCAAAGTTGGAATCTTCTAGAAGGATGGTGGCCATTAATTGCTCATTTATTGCCCCACTCCTCTTTGTGGCAATTTTTAGGGTGAATCTTGTTTAGGGCTGAGGTGGCACGATCTGGGCCATCCAGTCGATTGTAATTTGAGTCGTCCGTTGGACTTGGCCATCTATAAAAGGGGGAGTCCCCCTCATTTGTAATTCATTAGATAGACATTTGATCAGATTAGAGAGTAGAGTTTAGAGATCAAACTAGAGAGTAGAGCTTAGCATAGCGTAGTTTGAAGGAGAAGGAAAGTTTTCCTTTGAAAACTTTGTAAGAGATTGTTGCGAAAAACTATTGTAATAAAAGATATTTCATTGAATGGTGAATTCATCTTTGTTATAAGCAGTTAGCAAGGTTTCTTCATCCCTTCTACTTCACGTAGCGTGAAGTAGCGTAATTTTCATTTTCATGCAAGTAGATGTTAGCTGTGGACTTGTGGTGTTAATCAAGGGAACTTCGTTTTAGTCCATACCACTAGCAGCTTGCTGACGGCAAGATCGCCTTGTGTGGTCAACTGGAAAATTTCACAAGCTTAACTTCGGTTGTGATTTACGTCTTGGCATGTGTCGTCTTGATGGTGTCTTGATGCCGAATTGCAACTTGAAAACTTCTTGCCACTCCCTTGAAGATTGCACCAACTTTGTGTAAGTTGTCCAACGCGAGGCGGAGCAGAGTTTGGTTGAAGTTTGTCAAGATTGATTTCGCGTCCCGTCCGTAGATAGAATATAAACTTCTTAGGCCCTACACTCATTTTAAATTCAGTTCATTTCTGGTTAGTATTAGGAAACTTGTGCTTACCTGCCAAATCATTACACGAAACCCATAATCTGTTGCCTGCTGTCAGCTGTTGAACAATTGTGCAAGTCCCCTTGAAATACCAACAAAATTACATCGAGCCAACTGAGACTATTCGCACTAAAGGAACCTTGGAGTTGAACGCACGAACTCTCTCGCAATCTTAGCGTGCTGGATACTTTGATCAAGAGAGAATAGGGTAGCCGTTGGCGACTTTATTCTGTGTTGGTGCGGTCACGAAAATCACATCAACAGAGTCCCAAGGTCGTCAATGGCAAATGGGCGGAGACCAAGTGTTGAAATCTAAGCCTAAAATGCTCAAATGAAGAATCTATGGCGAGATAAGTGCAAAATAGAGCTTCGTCTTGGAGGAGATTTTTCGCCGAGATGAAAATCATCAAAAAATTTCTAACTCTGGAACACTAGAGCCCCTAGAGGCCAGGGGCGCCCTAGTTTTCAGAGGCCCAGATTTCAATTTTGAGGTTTCACTTCCAAGGAGACTTGTCAGGGATACTATCAACTTCACGATGAGCTATCCAGCCAGCCTAAAAGATCTGTCTAGCACCTAATACGGTAGATTCAGCGAGGAACAAGGAGATTGAAAAATGACTAACACTGGAAGGAAAAGCACGCCTCTTAGCCAGGGGCGCCCATCTTTTTGAAGGATCAAATGAAGGATTTTGACCAAACAACACCTAGGATGTTTGTCTCACGTTTGATCAAGCTTTGCAACGCACCCGTCAGTGGATCAATCTGAGTTGCTGAACTGTCGGAATCAAAGGTCAAACACGAGGTTAAATCTTGCTCAAAATGACAAGGAAAAAGCAAAAGTGCCCCTGGAGGCCAGGGGCGCCCAAGGTTTTGAAGCCTTGAATGTCTTCTTTATCGTGATCGCAAGTATTCATCCTATCCGTGTTACATCTAGCTTTCCATTGCATATCTCCGCCAGTTTAGAAGATGAGTCAACAGCCTGTAGCTGGAGTTTAAGTGTTATTTTAGCCAGTTGGAAAAATGGCTAAGTTTGAGAACAAAAGCGCCCCTGGAGGCCAGGGGCGCCCTTGTTTTTGACCCACCAGATGATGAAATTTGATGAAGTGTACTCTTGAAGCTCTTGTGTAGAATGGAGCCAGCTCCGCAGTGAGCTAGTTATTCAATCCTAAAGTTTTGCCGAACACGAGATACAAGGAGGTCAAAATCACCTTCTAAGTGTTGAAAATGATGAAAATTTGATCAAGTTTGGGGTCAAAAGCGCAACTTTTGCCAGGGGCGCTTTGATTTTTCAAGCCTCAGACCTCAGTTTTATGGATTGCAGTCTCAAGGAGTGTTTTTGTCAGATTTGATCCTACTCTTCAACGCAACTATCAGCCAATTGATTGGGCATGTCAGTCAATCAGAATCATTGATTGAACAAAGGCTTCGACGAGGGTTGTAAATCCAAATTTTCATTAAAATGGTTAAGTCTGGAAAAGTGACGCCTTGAGTCAAAGCTTTGACTTTTGAACTAAAGATGACTAAGCGCCCATGAAAGGTGGATTTAAATATTATTTAATATTTAAATAATTCGACTTTAAGTGAGATTATTTTAATTGCAAAAAGGGACAATTTTGTCTTGCATGTTCAATAAACTAATTTGCATGCTAAGTTTAACTGGAATTATTAAAGGTGGCACCCTTTTTAGGGTTATTTGACATTCAGTTAACTATTTTTAAGTCCCACTCAGATAAAGTCAAATTTTTTTGAGGTCCAATCAAAATAAAGTTGAATATTTTAAGGGTGGCACTTAATTGCATGAAGGTGGGACGATTTTATGCTTAAATTTATTTATTTAAGTCATCATAATCGCCATTATTCTCATACCAAGTTCAGTGAAAGGTGATTTTCTTGAGCAGTTGAAGATTCGAAGGTGCTTTGAGTTCAATTTTTCAGTGCCAAGTCCAGATTGTTCAGAAGATTAATTTTCTAGAGTTCAATTTTTCAGTGCATGCAGACTTCATCAAATCTCAGTCAAGCATAGGCGATTTTCTTCAAAAGCAGAATAAACAAACTTCTATCTTCTGTCTACTTTCTTCTATTCTCATCTTAGGTACTCTTCGCATGTCAAAGAAAACGGCAAAATATTCAGAATCTAATCATTTGGGTTCACATACTTCAACGACAACAGCAAAACCCATTTCTTAGATTTTTTTTCGAAAAAATTGCCCCGCTGCTTTAATTCTAAAAGCACTATGCTTTTTCCCGAGAATTCCTTTGCATGTGGGTCAAAAACACATCTTTTTCAAAATCGAGTTATCTAGGTTGCCTTAGAATTCCATTGCCTACAAAACCCATGTTCCAAATTTTCTCGGGAAAAATTGCCCCGAATGAGCTCTAGAACCCCTGCGTTTTCTCGACTGAAAAGCCTTTGCATGCCTTGCTAATACTCACTTTTTCGAATTTTCATTGATCTGGGTTTGCTTAGAATTCAATTCTCTATAAAACTCACGTTTCAGAAAAAGTCTGAAAAATTTTCCCATAGCTAGCTATTTTTAGCCTCGTCCAGAGCTTTTTCAGCCTTTTCTGAAAGTTGTCCAAACATACCCGACTTTACAATCAAAAGTCCTGATTTTCAAGATGCAGTTCAACCCCATAGATTATAAGACCAAATCAGTCTTGATGCATGACTTTTTGAAAACCTCAGACATAGACTTGGGTCGTGTCTATCTAGTGGTGAATCTATGTACGTTAGAAGGCGTTAGCAACAATACATTGAAGAATCTTGAGCGTTCCGGGTTGCTATTAGCAGCGTCTATTCCTATCACAGCTTTTGATCTTGAGTTTGTTCTTGCTTGCATCAAGCATTACAACTCGTCTACACGACAAATCAGATCAGCTGATGGGAGAGTCATCTGCAGCCTTAAGCCAAGGGATGTGGAAAAGTGTTTTGCTATTCCTCGTTCAGACAAATTTCACTGTAGTCATTGAGGCTTGTGATAAGATATGGTATGAAGATCAAGAGAGATCACAAAGGAAAGTTGCTCAGAGATGGTTGAAAATATAGAAGACTAACATGCCTAAAAAGTTTGGTCGCAGCGAGTTCAAGGATGAAGTTGCAATTTTGATAACTCTACTCAATCAGGTTACAGGTCGGGAAGAGGCTAATATTTTCCGACCATGGATGTTTTACATCATTTATAGGATCCTAGATGGTACAGAGCACTTTGAAAGGGCCATGTTGATCAGCGAGTGCCTTCACCAACTGATTACTGGATTCCTCAAAATCCACGAGTTTCACATGGTGTCTTGGTTGCATCTCAAGGCAGTTTTAGACACTTGAAGACTAACAGGACTCTTGGTGTTCAACACATTCACGAAAATTATTCTCAATTGGAGTTCTCAAAAGCTGAACAGGATTTTAGGGCGGTGAATGATCACTTTTTCATGAAGACAGTCAGGGATCTCGACAACGAAATGCACATCCGGATTTCACCAGAGGCAAAATCAGCAATGGGGAGTTGGGCGGATTGGTTCATTCAATTCCCCACTTTCACATATATCCGAGTCTTTGGTTACGTCAAAGAGCCTCTGATGCTACCAAGGTACCCGTCAGACAAAGTCCTTTTCATGGAGTTTCTCAAACAAGCTCAACATGTTCACTCTTTTCTTCGCAATCGCCATAAGTCAGAAGTTACCTTTCCTTTTGGATGGGGTATTTTCACATGCAGGACTGCCGCTGATTGCAAGTTTATGATGACTGAGCTTGAGAAATTCAACCTCAAGTACCATATTGAGAGGCGTTCCTATGATCCTTTGGGTCATTATGCAGCTAGGTTAGAGTGAGGGATGGCACACAAGCCAGCACTTGAGGATTTTTGGGCTAATTGTGAGGATGAATTTGAAGTCCATCGACGTCACTACTACAAACTTACTATTGCTCAGATTGTTGATTTCTTATCAAAGGATGTTGAGGGTCTATCAGATGATGACGGAGACGTTCAGCTTAGTTCATATGTCAAAGATCAAGTTGCTCGCCAGCCACTTCGCCAACTAGATTGGTACACCAGGGAGAGTACTTCCATTGAGGACGTGTCTAAATCAATTACAAAACCAGCAAGCTATTCTTGGAGAGTAAGAGAAGGCACAAGACAGTTCCAGTCACAGAGCCGCCAGTAGGGTTTTCTTCACTACCTTCTACCTCGAGGTCAAGACCTCGAGTTAAGGTTATCTTGAAGCTGCCTGAAGGGGTTAGACTCAGCAGAAACACAAAGGGGAGAAGTACTGGCAAGCGGAAATAGAAACAGGTAGAAAGGGAGCCTGAAGTTCCAGTAGAGATAGTTATACAAGCTGAACCACATCTTTCACCTCCTAGTTTGCCTTTTTCGCCACAGTCACCTTCTATTGATATAGACTCATAGTCGGAACCACCAATTCGAGGAGCATCAAAGACAATTGATCCACCACAGGTTGATACAGCAGCAGCAGTCTCTCCTTGAGCTGATAATATTGCTCATTCGTGTTGGCTCAAGAAATCTTTGGGAAGACAGAGGTGAGAGCCTTCATATCACCTTGATTTGTCTGATTTTGGCGACCCTTATCAGGGAAGGTCGAACAAGAAAATCAAGAAGCAGGTGCACATTGAGAAGACTCTGGAATCAAAGATCGTCATAGAAGTTGCTACGCCACCAGAGTGTAAGAGCCTGGAGGAGGTTGAGGTTGGTGATTTCACCTTCATCAAAGCAAATCTTGGCAGGAGCACTAGAGAAACGGATGTGAGCCTTCTCGAGATTGTCACAAATAATCTTGAAGAGCACGTCATGAAGGACGGAGAAGATAAAGCGCTTCTTATGGCTGAAATTAGACAACTTCAACAGTATATTTCTGATCTCGTTCATGGAAATCCAAGCAGAGCACCTATTCTTCCACAAAGCACACCTGCAGAACAGCAGAAGTTGGATCAGTTAGTCAATCATGGTAAACTTTTGGACAACTGGGTTGAAAACTTCATTTTTACAGGTCAGCATCTTCTTGCAAAGTTATATCAATTGAGAAGCGATGCGCATGGACTTCATCAAGAGATCCAACAACTCGAGATTGCGGTAGCAGAAGGCATGGCAAAGGATCGTGTTCTCATATCCCAGTTAGTAGTTGCATATGACGCCATGGAGGTAGAAGAAGAGAAAAGGAAAATCTTCGCTTGGAGAGAACATCTTTTCAAGATGGAGACATTTGAGAGAATCTCCGCCAAGTTGAAGACACTCAAGGATAGCGTTACTAGAGCTCTCATATGTTGAACTTGATGTAGTACAAGCTAAGATTGAGGGGCTGGTTCGTGATAATCTTGAGGGAGATCCTGTGGCATCCAAGTTGGATCACATCTCAGTGATGACAACTAGTTTCAAAAAGGCAACTAAAGAGGTCAGAGAATGCATGAGGGCAATCAAAGATGGTTACAAAGAGTTGAACAAGCAAGTTATCATCATGGACAACATCAAAGTACCAGATGATGAGATAATCGACCAGTTCCTGGACGAGGTGTTAGACCATGATGACTTGGAGTGATCCGTCAGTTGGAACCTGCAGTTATTTTCAAGGATAGAGTCAGGAGCAGCAGTTAACTCGACATTCAGTCTTGAGTTCTAAATGCTGATTTCATGCACCCACATCTCATCCTTGGAGATATCTTCACAAGAGTTTAGACTTCCAGTTAGGGTCAGTTATTTTTATTTCAATAAGGGCTTGCATGTTGCACATGTCCAATTCAGTTCAGTCCTGTTTCGGTTAACTGGTGATAGCTTTCCAGTTAACTGTATAGTTTCCTTTATTTAGGGTTTAGCAATAAAATCTTGCATGCTTGCAAGACTTAAGTTGACTCAAGGTGATTTTAGTGTTCCCTAAACCTTTGATGTCTATAAATAAGAGCACCTTGCTCATTTATAATTAACTTTTGCATGTGATAGCATACATGCTGAGCAACCTTACCTGTAGTATTGCTATTTTGTATCTGTTCAATGAACTTTTATTATGATAATAAATAGTTTTGCAGCTTTACCTGAATGTTATTGTTATAATATTGGTTACCTTAGTTAAATGGAGTGGCTAGTTTGATCGTTTATTGTATGCGTGTTTCGCCAATGCAATTTGCTGTCCTAGTTGGCTTTCTTATGTTATGTTTTACAATCTTTGTTTCAATCTACACCTCGGATAGGTGTTGTCACCTCGGGAATTTAGAAGTAAGGATTGTCGTGTTAATGTTGTGCTAATAATCTTTCTTTCAATCTACGCCTCAGATAGGTGTTGTCATCTCCTTGGAAATCCTAACTTAAAGATTATCGTAAAACCATTCCTGCTCCTTTTTCCTCATGCTCTCTTTTCTCGAGGAGAATTGGATAGATTAGAGCTTTAGTTTAGTTGTAGCTAGAGATCTGCGAAACCAGAAAATCCTTAGCTGCAACGTTCGTGGTTTTCTTAACCTTGTGCCTCTTCCAATTGAGACAAAAAGATAGGAGTTAGATTACTTTACTTTTCCACACAAATCAGCACTAAAGAGGGAGCTTCCCCTCCTCATTTGAAAAGCACTCATTACGCAGTGTGCATAGCTGTCTGTACCAACTCGCACTCCAGAGGTGCTAATTGTTACACCAACATGTAATTGCACTCACCACTGAATAACTGGTTGAGCTTGTGCTTTGTTCTTGCACTCCATTGAACAAGCATTGCAGTGCTATTTCCTCATTTCATGCATATCACAGTCCACTAAAAAAGTGAGATTGGCTGACTTGCCACCTAGTGTGTTTCCTTTCAAGTAGTTGTATTCTAGTTAGTTGTGTGGTCCTGAACACCATATGCTCTCATGTCACCCATATCAAGAACTTGGTGATCAAAAAGTTTATACGAGATTGCATTGTATCTCATTTTCAGTTGGAGAAAATTTTCAAAAAAAATTAGAGGTGTTCAGTACAATTACAACTTGCATTCTGCCACAAGAAGGTTTTAGCTACAAATAAGGAATTAGCCCCTATGGAGATGGATAAGTATGATCTTACATTTGAGTGCATAATTGACAATGACAACCACATATTTAAAGAGGACTATGCTAAAAGTGGGGGTGTAATGCCCAAAATTAAAATTTTCGCTTCATTAAGGCATTTTGAAAACGAGTAAAGAGTCTTGTAGAAATTGTCGAAAAAATTCAGAAAAATAGAAATTTGCATGTCACGCATGTTGGTTAAAAGCTCAAATTTTTCAAAAATCTGACGATCTGGGTCTCTTCAGAACAGTGTTCCACGGGGATGCACCCCCCCCCCCCAAATTTCAGCCGTCCCCCCGTCCCGGACGTTTCGGAGACTTGGGGACGGCTGAGAAACGTCCCCCCGGGGCCGTCCGCCGGGACTTGGGAAACTCCGAGGAAACAGCGGGGACTCCTGGACGTCCCCAAGACGTCTCGGGGACTTCTAGCCGTCCCTCAAGCGTCTCGGAGACACCCAGGCGTCCCCTACGGTGGGATGTCCAAAAAAGCAATTTTTTTAAAAAATTTCTTTCAATTTTCTTGGAATGTAAGCCTTGGGCCGAACCCTAAAGGCTTGTGGGACCCTTCTAAAATTCATAAGCTAAACAAAACACTCTCATTCTTCATTTTTTTGCTCGCATATGCCATTTGATGTTTTGCAACAGCTAGGTGAAGAAGAGGAAAACCAGTGAGAAGAGTGAGTGAAAGAGTAAGTTTGGGGATGATTAGAGGCCTCCCTTCACTACAGTTTTGCATTTTGTACTTATTTTGATATCAATGTATCATTCTACTCATTGTAATCATCTTTATGATGTGATATTATGATGTGACATGTCATATTTTCGATATTCATATAATAGAAATCTCAAATTCGACAATTTCATTTGTAAATTTTAATATTTTATATACTTTGTCATTTAGTAATAGTATTCAATTGTTTAAAATGTTAGTATTTGCAATTTTACTAATTTTCCAAAGTTTAATTTGAAATGTTATTCTTAAACATCTTTTTATAACTAGTTATTCAAGTACCATATGTATATCAGCACTGCCCCCCCGCCGCCCCCCTGCGGCCATCCCCATGCCGTCCCCTCGCCGTCCCCAAACTTAGACCCCTTGTCCCCCCGTCCCCGAGACGCGTCCCGCACACGGAGACACATTCCCTTCACGAAACTCCGTGGAACACTGCTTCAGAACGAAACTATCTACAAAACCTAGATCTTAGTTTTCGGCCCTACTTTTTAAAGTTTCTATTTTTAGAAAATTTCTAAAATAGACTTTTGACGAGGGGTTTCTTCTTGTTGTGACCTTTTCACACATCGCCCCATTCAAAATGGGGACCCCTAATTTTGCTCCATTCTGGTCTTTTTGGCTTTGGTTTTGTGTCTCTCTCTCTCCGTCTGTCTCTTTTCTATGGTCTGCTTTTTGGGGACGTTCCCGTCTGCAAACTTAAACATGAATTTGGCTAAGTCTGAAAATTAGGGTTTGAGTCTTCCTAGTCAGTTTGGGGCCGAGTAAGGTGAATATATTGAAAATTGAGCTTAACATTGTTATCAGTATGCTTCCAGCAGGCTTTCAGCGGATTTTCATCCGATTCTGAGGTACTTACTATTTTTAGTAAGTGTGAAATTCAGGGCAATTTGTCAGCTATTTTCAAGATTCCAACTGTCACACGGCATTCAGAGCACATCAGACTGCTCGCGTGCAAATTTTGAGCGAAAACGGACAACTTACTATTTTAAAATTTTTAGCAGTCCGGCTTCCGGCACGGATTTCACGGTTCAGATGCAGAGTTTTTCTTTGCATGTAGGCATATTCCTTCTGGGTTTTTCGAGACCTTCGCGATGATATAACATGCAAAACGGGACGACCACTTTCAGAATTCAGTCTTCTAAGGCTATTTTTAGGGTTTGCATATCAGGGTTTCTTTTGCATGTCAGATGATTCCTGATGGGTTTTTCGAGAGCTTCGCGATGGTGTGACATGCAAACAAAAATTCTCACTCAGTAAGGAATTTGCTATCTTTAGCAGGTGTGTCCCGGCAGCCGCTTCCCAGCAGTTCAAATTCACGAGCTGATCGCAATGCCGCAGAAACGAAGAGAAACAGAGTTCATTTGATGTGCATGCGAAGCAAATTAGGGTTTCTAACTTCGGAGCCTAAAAATAGGCGTAAACAGTCAAGTCAAACGGAGCACTTACTATTTATAGTAAGTCAGATTGGAAACTGGCTAAAAATAGTAAATCAGGTGCATGCGTCAGTGTCGACAACCAGGTCATGTGGTGAGGAGCGCCTCATTCAAATTTCAAGTCGATCGGAGCAGTGGAGCTATCAGAAACGAGAGGTTACTATTTATAGTAAACCACCTCCAGAAACATGCCAAAAATAGCAGGGTGACTAAAAATGGCAGTGTCGACAGGGCAACAAGGTTATGAGGATGCTACGTTTGAAATTTCAAGTCATTCTGGGCTTCACAAGTGCAAAATTGAGAAGGCTTACTATAAATAGCAGGGCATGAGGGCTGGCAAAAACACACAAAAAAAAGTGTCTAAGTCTGAGTCCCATCCTGCAGGTACCTCAAAATGCGCCATGCCTGCCTTCAAGGTGATGGAAAGTATTCTATGAAATGAGTTCATCCTCCTGCCACTGGCAAATGCGCCCAGCTCAAAGTG
This sequence comes from Sequoia sempervirens, assembly GCA_007258455.2. Classification (NCBI taxonomy): domain Eukaryota; kingdom Viridiplantae; phylum Streptophyta; class Pinopsida; order Cupressales; family Cupressaceae; genus Sequoia; species Sequoia sempervirens. Next base: position 64,264 of record VDFB02323716.1, on the reverse strand, counting down.
GATGACTTCAAGAAAATTTTCTAAGTATCAACTCTCATCCTTCACCTAGGCCAAAATGCGCCCAAGGTGCAAAAGTCAAAGAGAAGTCAATGATTTTTATCCAGTAGCTAGGCCAAAATGCGCCCACCTTGAAGAAGGGAAGCTGGAAATTTTTCTAAGTCTTAAATTTGTCCTCCTCACCCCTCCAAATGAGCCCATCCTGCAGCTGGGGTGAAATGCGCCCAAAAGGAGAGGAAAGTCAACAAGTCAAAACGTTTTCATCCTCCTCCTAGGTGGAAATGCGCCAAGTTGTAAGTAGTCAAAGGGGGGTCAAAGATTTCCATCCTCCTTGCATGCTCAAATGCGCCCAAAATGGGCCATGTAAAGACAAAAATGAGGAAGTCAAGGTGGCGTTGGAATCTTCATCCACTGCATCATGTAAAATGCGCCCAGCTAAGAGGAAAGTCAAAGTAGTCAACATTTTTAATCCTGCTGCCTAGGTGAAATGCGCCCAAAAAGGGGCATGTGAGGACAAAAGCATGGGAGATGAAAGGTCACTTGTTGGTGGCGTTTGAATGTTTTCATCCTCCTCTACATGAGAAATGCGCCCAAGTGCATGAAGTGTGAAAATGAAATTACTAAAGGCGTTGGAAGGGTAAAATAAAATGTTGCTAGTGATGGATGAATATTACTAGACGTGGTTGATATTCCTCCCCAAGAGTTAGGTGCGCTCAAGGTAGCATGTGTTGTAAGGTGTTAGAAATATCTCCAAGGCATGTGAGGTGGTGATGATAAGTGTTGGGCGTGGTTTTAAATTTTTCCTCAAAGTGTGCTATGCGCCTAAGGTGGAATATAAGATGAGTGATGGGAATTTTTCTAAGACATTGGAGCTTCAAAAATATTTTTCAAGTGTGAAATAAAATGTGAAGTGGTGGCTAGAAAAATAAAATGTGTCGGGCGCCTTCATGAAAAAAATTTCTAAGTGAAGTTGATAGGCAAAGTTGATCGAGTTGGATATAAAATTTTCTAAGGCACAAATATTTCCTCCTCTAGAAAATACGCCTAAGTCAGGTGAGGTGATGGAATTTTCCTGAAGCACGAGCAAGTTTTCAGAGGCAAAGTCAGAAGATGATGGCAATGCAGGATAAATCCAAAATTTCTCAAGTTAGAGCAACAGGACGATCACAGATGAAGAACGGATTTAAATTTCACAGGGAAATAATTTTCTAAGGTTCAAAATTCAAAAAATTAAATGAACCCATTCGTTGGGTACCCATGGATTCGACGTGTTCTGATGGAAATTCTCTTCTGGGTATTAATGATTTTTGTTGAGGAATGGATTTTAAGGTCTTCCACAGCTTGCCGAGGATTCTGGGATGAAGATTTTAAATGGGCACTAGGTTGATGAGTTTTCCTAAGGGAAATTTGAAAATTTTCTAAGGCAAGTGTGAAGAAAATGTGTTTTCAAGATGAAATATGCCTTGGCGGATGAATTTGAAAATGATCGCCTAGATGATTTTTGATCGAATTCCTGATGAAGGAATTTTTTCTCGAGTCTGAGTTGGATGGAATATCAGAGTGAAGTGCACCAGGCAGAATGCAAGATGGGTTGAAGATTTGGCTAAGGCATGAAGGATTGAATGCAAAGTTGGCTAGGGAAAAACGATGAACGCTTGGAAGTTGGAGCGTGAAAATCAAGTAAAATAAATTTATGTCATGAAGTGTTCTAATACTCTTCTCCTTGCTTGTTTTGCAGGAGAAATGTCGAGGCCAAAGCACGATGTCTAGAGGTGGTAAAGCACGATGATATTACAACCTTCGAAGGAAAATAAAGTTACGAGTTTCAACCTCGAATGGAGAAAGTTGCGAAAAATGGCTAAGTGTTGGCTCAAATGGTAAAGAAGTTGAAGAACAAAAGTCAAGAAGAAGATCGAGAACAGTGTGAACGCATCTGCAAACGGAATCTTCTAGAAGGATGATGGTGGACATTATGGCGCATTTATTACCCCACTCTCCTTTGTGGCGGTTTTTAGGGCAAATCTTGTTTAGGGCTGAGGTGGCGTGATTCTGGCCACTCTATTGATTGTAACCCTAGCCGTCTTTTGGGACTTGGCTAGCTATATAAAGGGGGAATCCCCCTCATTTGTAATTCATTAGATTAGAAGAAGAATTTAGACGTCTGACTAGAGAGTAGAGCGGAGGTACTTTAGTTGTAATATCTTAGCATAGTAGTTTAGATTGAAAAGGAAGGAAAGTCTCCCCCTTTGGATACTTTGTAAGAAGTTGTCATGTATGCTTTCATAATAAAAGAATTTTCATTGATGGTGAATTCTTCTTTGTTGTGAGTAGTTGTTGAGGCTTCTTCGTCCTTCCAATTCACATAGTATCTTGAAGTAGCTTAAAGTAAAGTAGCTTTCATTATCATGCAAGTAGACGTTAGTTGTGGACTTGTGGTGTTAATTGAGGCAACTTCATTTTTATCCATACCACTAGCGGCTTGCTGACGGCAGGTTTGCCTTGTGTGGTCAACTGGGAAACTTTACAAACTTAACTTCGATTGTGATCCATGTGTTTGTATGCGTCGTTCTGACGGTGCTTACATGTTGAGTTATAATTTGAAAACCTTTTGTCACTCCCTTGAAGATTGCACCAACTTTGTGTAAGTTGTCCGACGTGAGGCGGAGCAGAGTCTGGTCGAAGTCTGCCAAGATTGATCCCACGTCCCGTCCTTAGATAGAAGATAAACTTCTTAGGCCCTACACCCTTTTAAATTCAGTTCATTTCCGGTTAGCTTTAGGAAACTTGTGCTCATTTGCCAAATCCTTCGAATTACGTGAAAACCCTTAGTCCACTGTCTGTTGTTGACTGTCGAACAATTGTGTAAGTCCCCTTGACATACCAGCAAAATCACATCGAGCCAAACTAAGCCTATTCGCACTGAAAGAACCTTGGAGTTGAACGCACGAACTTTCTGGCAATCTTAGCGTGCGGAATACTTTGATCAAGAGAGAATAGAGCATCCGTTGGGAGACTTTATTCTGTGTTGGTGCGGTCTCAAAAACCACGTCAACACTTCTCAAACGGATACTAGCAAATTTTTTTAAAAATAGAAAGTTTCTAAAAAAAGAATTTATGTTTCCAAGGCTCAAACTGATTTTGATTAGTTTAAAATACTTCCTGATCCGGTTGGTCCAATCAAAATCGTCAAAAGATCAATTTTTCTCTGGTGGGTCTATTCTGCTTTTTCAAAAGCTAAAACAAGGGCTTTGAGGTCATCAATGGAGGATGGTCAATTGCCAGGTGTCAAAATCAAGGTCTCAATGGTGCACAAATGACGAGAAACGGCGAAAGATGCTTGAGAAATGGTCAAAAAAGGAGGGGAATCTGAAAATCTTGAAAATTGTGAAATAAAACTAAGTCTGGAGAGTCCAGGCACCTTAATTCAAGGAGGGTGCTTGGGATTCCTTGCCTTAGTCGCTTTTTTCAATTTCCAACGTACAATGCACAAGCAGCTGCCGAGCACAAAACAAAAGACAAAGAGGAATGTTAAAGGTTGAAAACTCAAAATAAAAACTCTGGAGAATAAAGGCGCCCCAACTAGCCAGGGGAACCCAACATTTCAAGGGCTCAAAACCAATTTTTAGGGTTTGCAATTTTGGGGTTCTTCTCAAATTTTTGCAAGCTCCACAATGAATCCATCACCCGGGTCACTAGATCAGTTAAACGACCAAAATCTTGGATCAAACAAAGATGTTTCATCAAAAGAGCAAATTGAAAATCATGAAAATCTTCAAAAATATTCTAAATCTAGTCATCATGGGCACCCCAACTAGCCAAAGGCACCTAGGGTTTTGGGAGGTCAAAATCAGTTTCTAGCATTTGCCAAAATGGTCATCTTTTTCAGAACTCTTCAGGCTTTCCAATGAATATCTCAGCCAATACAAAAGATTCATCAGTCACCGGCAATTGCAGATCGAAAAGAGAACTAAGTACAGGAAACAGAACAGGAAAATTTGAAAAGTTGAAAATCATCGGAAAATGGTTAACTTTGGCAAACATGGGCGCCCCAACTAGCCAGGGGTGCCCAAGATTTTGAGCACTCAAAAGTTGTTTTTAAACTTTGCAACCTCCAGGAGATTTCTCTCAAATTTGATCATGCTCTTCAACGAGTCCATCAACATGTTCACAAGATTCATTAGACGTCCGGAATCGAAGATCAAACGGAGGCATTTTATTAACGAAAAGTTGAAAATCTTGAAAATTTTCTTACTTTGCTGATGACAAGCGCCCTAGCTAGCCAGGGGCACCCAAGGAGCAATGCCTTAGGTTTTTTTTTCAATTTTCATCATTCATTGTTTGAAACAGTGTCCACATTCAATGTTTCTAGTTCCAGATTGGCTTCAAAGTTTTAAAGCTTGGAAAATAAAGCTCTTTTTCGTCTCAAACTCTATTTAAGAAGGCTTTTGGCATTTATCCTTCATATTTTGTAGATTTGCATCTAGAGGAAGAAAGTATCTTTTTCTTCTCATCAAGATTTGGAGGCTCAAACGAAGTGCTTTTTCAGTGTTCGTCATGGATTCGAGATTGGGAAGCATAGAGTCACACTTTTTCATGGTCCAATCTTCTAGGGCATCACATTTCAGAAATAGGTGGTCACCTTTTTTAGTTTTCATCGATCTGGGTCCATCTACTTTTTGCTCCTCTTGAAGATTGAGAAATTGTATTTACAAAAATCTGCTCTTTCGGCGTTTTTCTGGGAAACAATCAGCTTTCTTGAAATCTAACAAACTGGGTCTCTTCAAGACATGCTTGTCTATAAAACCCAAGTCTCAACTTTTTTTAGGAATCTGCTTTTTGGAGAATAATCAGCAACTTACTTTCAGCAGTTTGCGCAAAACTTTTTCGAACATAGGCGTGTTCACAGTCAAAACTTAAGATTTTTAACATGCAGTATTTTGTCCAATTGAAATCAAGAACAAATCAGTTTTTTGGTGAAGAATGAGTCATCTTTTTGAGACAGCAAAGATTTCCATAGATAGAATTAAAGCAGTAGTTAACTCGATGCCTTTTTCCGAGTTTTCTTGCTATTCTTCTCTCACACTTATCTATTCTTTGAGAAATAGGAAAAATCAAATCGTAATAGTTGGAACTTTCCCTACTTTTTATTTTCAACAGGTTGTTAGCTAGTTGTCATGTTCTAGTTTTAGAAATAAAGCTTGCAAGTTGGCAAGTCTAGTTGTAAAAGCAAGGAGATTTTAGGGTTCCCTACTCCTTGTTTGTGTATAAATAAGAGCATCCTTGCCCATTTTTCTTTAACCATTATTGTGATAAGAAATTGTTGAGCCTACTTTTGCCTACAACTTTGTTATTTAGTGTCTATTCACTTAGTGTAAGAGCAAGTTTGCATGCCTGCCTTTTGCTGCAAATAATTGTTCAGTTTATGTGTAATTTGTGTCAGGTGTATTCTGGTTTGATCACTAAACTGTAAGCCTGTTATTGCTACAAACCTACTGTCCCAAAAGTGTAATCGTTGTTAGAAATTTGAGAAAGGAAAGCTTATGCCTACTTTGCTCTGATCTACTGTCTCAGATTTTGTTTTATGTGTTTTGCTTATATGATCTTTATTTCAACTTACATCTAAAAGTACAATGAGTCTTCAGGTGTGCGTTGGAAATGAGTTTGTTTAAGCATCTGAGTTATTGAATCATTCCTTGTTTACTTCTGATTCTCAGGCTTTGAGTTTACTTGAGTTGTCAGAAGTGTCGTTAGAGTAGGCCTAGTTGTAGTTGAAGTTTTGAAAAAACGAAAACCTCAGCTATGACGGAAAGAGTTTTATAACCTTATGCTCTTAGCTAAGAACAAAAAGATTGGCAATAGTTTAGTTTACTTTCTTTAAGCATCATCAGCAAGGAAGGAGCTTCCCCTCCTAATTTGAAGAGCAATTTATCTGTGCATAGCTGTCCATTTCTAATCCGCATTCCAAAGGTGCGAATTGAAATGCCACAGGGGGCATTGAATAAAGTTAAGAAAGGTATTAGGAGATATGGATCATCAGGTTTATAGAGGACAGAAATGGGAGATACATAGGGATATAGAATAGATAAACAGAAAATTAAGAGAACAGTGTATGTGGATATAAAGAAGTTTATGATAGAGAATATTTAAAGGGGGAACACAACAGAAAATAGAATATGAATCTGGAATATATGTTTTCTGAGTTAAAGCAGACCAAGAGAATTATACAGATCTTAGAAGATACAGATTGGGGAAGAGATATAAGAGGAATCGAATCATTAGGGAATGAGGAATGAGTATGATGGTAGCAGCAGTTGATCAGATGGGGATGCATTAAAATATATGTATTTAATATATGTATTTGTAAAAGCAAGGAATATGCAGATCAAATAGAAGGGAATTAGTAGCAGATAAAATCAGATAAGTATAGTACTGCAGAATATATGTAGACAGTAAGTTTACACATAATCATAGATATATTTATATATACTCATATAAAATATGAATACGTAGATTATATGCAATTATGCCATAATGATGCTTGCAGCAATTATTGAGCCTTGTAAGTTGTCATGTTTCTTTAAATACAAATATGGCTAATAGATTCCTGTGTGTTGATTTACACTAACAATATCCTCTAAGCATTAAGGACAGATCGATCAAAGATAAGAAACATACAGATTGGAAAGAAAGAGAGAATCGAACCTGTGTATCACTGCAGGTTGCTATTATCAAATATATCAATATAATCAGGTGTATTTCTACCACTTATTGTCTTACATCTATATAAGTATAGTAAGGAAGGAATAATAAATGTATTTCTGCAAACAATCATTAACCTATGTATGCATATTATTCATAAGATAATAAAGAAGAATCTCTATGATTGAAACAGAATTATGTTAATGTCTGAAACGCATCCTGTGGAAGGGCCTGAGGTGCAATGGTAGGGGCCAGAAGCCCACTTACGACCTCCGCCCAAACTCCTCACGAGGGTAGGGCCTGAGGTGTAGTGGTAGGAGCCAAGAGAGCCCACTTGCAACCTCTGCCCAATCCCACAGGATGGCAAGTGTCTGTAGGGGTTGTGACATTGATGGGGAAAGCAGGTACAAGTCGCCAAGGGGGAGGACTGTGGTATACACCCTCTTAGGCTTGGCATATGGCTACGGACAAACCCATCATGTCCCTTCTCCCAATTTCTTAATATGCTTGCATTGTTGATAACCTTTAGATGTGTTGCAATGGTCTAACCCTAACAATTATATATACATATTTGCATATATTATTCATGTGGTGAATGCAGGATTCCAATAAAAGATTACATCAATAAAGAGATTTGTTTAATAAGGTGATACCCTAACCCTAATTTGTTGCAATTTGTGATCAATAGGCAAATTCGAGGGCAAATCAAGATAGGGGACATTACATTATTTCAATAAAATTTGTTATTTTTCAATGATTTTTTAAACTTGCCATGTTTTGGCACTGATAAAGAGTTCGAGTCCAAAATCAGCTTGCCAAGTCCAAGTCTCAACGCTGTGGTTTAAAAGGTACCACAAAATCCAATCCCCATCTTTTAAAAAACTCTTGGGGTGTTGCTAATTGTCGAGGTTGAAGATTTTCTTTACTAGCAGTCTCATCCTTTGAAAATTATCACAACATTCACACATTCTAAGCAATCCTAATAAATAGTTGGCTACGACAAGCTTGTTCAGCAATGTTTATAGATTTAACTGTATATGAGTTTTCAACTCTTGCTCTCTGCTTCCTGATGATGGATCATGGAGTGTGATCTGAAACATCAATACAAAAAAGTCAAACTAAGTTAAAACCAACAACATTATGGTTTGTGGAAATCTAATGTCGTTACTACTTGCCAAAGGAACATTGATAGTTGTGGAATTCATAACTTAAATGCCCACATGTTTTCCTTGCCATGCTTCCTAGCACGAATCCTCTACTTTAATGACATCTCATCTTAATATTTGCCTTTTTCCCATATACAAAACTATTTTAAAAGAATCAGCTTTTATGATAATTTTCCACTTTTAGCCTGAGCAACTTCTAGGGGAATAAATACTATGGATAAGCATTCTCCAATTTAATTTATACTATTTGGCTAGTATTGCAATTTGAAACAATCAAGAATCTGCATAGTCATCATAGAGTCCATTTTCCTATTAAGCACTCTTAATGCAAGATATGATCAGCAAAAATATGAATTTCCTCTTTCATGCCGCTACTGAAATATGGCCAATGACAGGTTTGTTCATCAAATAAAGCAATCATGATGATCCACGAAGAACAACTCAATGGAATTTGATTTCTCCAATGTTTCAAGTTTCACTTCTGGACACTCATTAGGGATAAAAGATGTGTTTTGTATCTTATATCCCTGATGGTGGGTTCAGGATTGAGAGGCAAAGTGTCAGAAACGTAACATCCACACAGCTATACCCAAAAACTCATACATTTTGATGCACTATGAACAAACAATTAAAGAAGTAAAGCCTGTATTTTTGTACAGAGTATTCCTTACTTAAAGCTTCTCTCTCAATCATTATATGATTCTTTCAATCCTCAGATAACAATCTACAGGAAAAATACAATGGGCGATCCAATTTAAAAATGACCTTTTGAGCAGAACCCATTGTGTAATTAGACGTGTCTACATGAGCATGAATTTCCTTATCTCAATATAGATGAGCCAAAATTAGAGTGCTACTTAACATAATCTTTAGCTATTCAAAAAAGCTTGTCACGACATGGTGTAGTTAGTGTTCAATGCCTATTATTATGTTTCAATAATATGGTTTATCTGACCATGTATTAATTGTTTGTCGGCTTCAAGTGGTTATATGTAATGTCCTCTTTTTAACTAGCATCAGTGTTTGACTGATTAGCCTATCATTTGGTCCTCGTAGGCCAATGATGGTGTTTAGAGGGCCTTGTGAGGGACTTACCAAGTTCTTCAGATGGCAGTTTATAATGTTTTCTTCACAGGTACTTGGTGATATTCAAGGTTTGCCTTCTGGAGGTGTTTTGGACTCAACTTATGCATAACTTACTATTTTTAGTAAGTCATTCAGTTATTGGAGTCCAGTCTTACTATTTATAGTAAGGCACCCTAGTGAGCAGAGGATTCAATGGGCTACCTTCTGGTGCTGACAGAATTGATTAATATTGATGATATATGGTGTTATGGTATTTTAATTATTATTAAAGTATTTACTTTAATAATAATTAATTATAAAAGCAGTGTTACACGGCGACGCATCCCCTGGGTTTTTGCCCCCTGTACCCGTCCCGGAAACGTTTCGGGGACAGGGGACACCTGAGGGACGGCTAACAGTTGTCCCCAAAAGGTTTCCGATTTTCGGGGATGTCCCCGATTGGACGAAACGTCCCGGAACGAAAGGGGGACAGATAGGGGATGCCTAGCCGTCCCTCGACCTTCCCGAGGACGGCCGGCCGTCCCCCGTCACCCAACAGCATTTTAAACACAAAAACAAAAAGCTTTTTTTAATTTTCTTTTTTTTAATTCTTTCCTTTGTGGGCCCCACACCCTCCCAACCCTAATATGGCCACTTAAAACATCTTCTTACCTTCATTTGACCTCATTTTAACTTGCCAAAATAAAATTGCAGCCAAGAGCAAAAGTGAGAAGAGAAAGAGGAGGGTTTGAAGGAGTTGTTGTAGAAGAAAAAGCAGCATTTAAGAGGAAAAAAGGAGAGCATTAAGGCAGCAACCAGCAAGAGAAGTGAAAGAGGTAAGTTATTCTTCCATTATCTTTCATTTTTTTCCATTTTTTTCTAAGTTAAAATGATAAAATGTATCATTTTTTGTTTTTTTACTTTTATTTTCAGTTTGCAAAAACCAAAACAAAACAAAATGAGCAGCAGTAGTGAAGATAGTGGGCATGTTGAGAGGGGGGAAGAAAACCAATCAATTCATATGGGGCAGCCTCAAACAAACCCATTTGATATCCCTTCTGAAGATTGGAAAAAATATGCAAAAGGCCCTTTTAATCCTAAAAAACCTCTTCTTCAACTAGCATCACGTGTAGACCAAGGCAAAGGGAAAAACACTGGGGGTAGTAGATTGTGGCTATGTCACATTTGCAAAGATAAATCTAATGGGAGCTATACAAGAGTCTATTCTCATCTATTGGGTTTTGGAGGCCATGGGGTCAAGGGTTGTAAAGAAATAAAAGATTTTGAGAGGATAGAGTGTTATAGATTGCACATGGAGGCCGGAGGAAGGCCTATGGATAAGCTTATGCAAACTCAATCCGCACATTCAACCTCACCTATGCCCTCTATGCTTGGTAGTCCTAGTATTGGTAGTGGTAGTAGTGGTGCGGGTGATGTTCATATTTCCACAAGAGGGAAGAGGAAGGCTGCTACTTCTAGTGAACAGCAAAATACAGTTGCAAGTATGTTCAATGTGCAAGCACGAGATGTGGCAGAGTCTTCCATTGCCTATTTTTTCTATGCCCATGCCATCCCATTCCATGTAGCACATTCTCCCTACTTCAAACAAATGTTTAGAGATGTGGCAGTTGTTGGTACCTCATTCGTTCCCCCTGGAGAAAATAAATTACACACTACACTCCTTGACAAAGAATATTCTAAGGTGAGTGTGGTGATGGAGGACATGAAATAGTGTTGGATTAGAACAGGCTGCTCTATTATCATGGATGGGTGGACCGATATTAGACAACGGCCACTTATAAACATCATAGTCACATGTTCAGCTGGTTCATATTTCCTTAGAGCCATTGATTGTTCTGGGAAGCGCAAGGATGCAGAATTCCAATTTAATATTTTGAAAGAGGCTATAGAGGAGGTTGGGGCAACCAATGTTGTGCAGGTGGTTACTGATTCAGCACGTGTGTGCAGATTAGCAGGTTTGATGGTTGAGAGTGCTTACAAGCACATCTTTTGGACCCCTTGTTGCGTTCATGCGTTGAACAACGCATTGAAAGACATAGGGAAGATGGATTGGGTGCACCAGGTGGTTGTAGAGGCTAGAGACATTCAAATGTTTATTTCCAACCATCACACCTCACTTGCCCTCTTTAGAACATTTTCAAAGAAGGAATTTCTCAATGAAATATGCTAACCAATTTTTTCGATGAATTACCACAACACAACCAACACTTAGCCAACTTGATTAGCGTTAGCTCCAAATAGAAAACCAAACTTGAAATGAACTCACACCAAGAATGCACACTCAATCCCAATGAGGGATAGGTGTTGTCATATGGCGGAGGAGCTAAGTGAAAATACTTGAAAGAAACTACTCAACGTCAAGAATGTGCACTCAAGATCCCACTGAGGGCGAGGTGCTAACATATGACGGAGTGTTGAATTGAAAGCTAGAAATTGATAGGCGGATAACTAGCCATGAGCTATTACAAACTAATTCATCCGTTGCGACGGGCATCCACAGAATTGTGGGGATTCACCACTTGAAAGTGGGTACAATGATATAACAAATTCTTTCTCCGCACTGGCGGTAAACCGTCCAGTGGTAATTAATTAGAAATATAACAAGTAGTTGCAGCAATAACATTGGTTAGATTAGTACTACTAATCAAAACCTTACAATTCAAAAGACTGCAAAAACATGTATTACAATGATAGAGAAATGAGATAAGAAGATAAGAATGAATTCCAATGATGTTCTTTGCTTTCCAATGACAGAAAGCTTATAAATCTGATGTAAAATCCTAAGTTCTGGAATTTCTTATCAGCAAACTGGAAATCAATAAAATATTCATAACTCACTCATTTCACCTCCAAATCGAATGAGACTGAATGCAATGGACTTCTGGAAGGTAGGCGACCAAGCTAGGATGAAGAAACGGCAACAAATCTCGTTCTTTATTTTTTGACACAATTCCCAATGCAAGCTGAAAGGTACGGCCTTGAGAAGGGGCGATTTTTGCTTTAAAAATTATAGACTTCAAATTAAAATCCCAAACTTGGAGGAAAGGGGCGCCCTTGTCAAACAATTGCAATGCAAAAGTACCCAGAATCAAATTAATTTTATTCCAAGAGCTGCTAACAGAATTCACTTTCAGCTGTAGAAGCATCAGCAACTTCAAAATCTGGAAAATTCATCAAAACTTCAACTATAAGCACAAATCTGCTAGTCTGGATGAGAAGCAGCAAAGTCCAACTAGGTGTTGTATTTCAAACACGAAATTGGATAGTGGCTAGGAGGTAGCATCCTCGAAGCAAGAGTTCAAATGTCATTCCGACAACATAACAGTATGATAACATGAATGGATGAAATGCTGGAGCAAAAACCTTCATTAAATAAGAGCTCACAAACTCTCCAAATTCCTGAGAAGCAAACCAAAAGACACAGGAGACCTTTCAAATTCCCAAAAACAATCAACTTCTCAAGATGGCGTCCAATTTGCTTAATAAGAATTTCACTTTATTTTAAAATTCTCTTTTATTAAAGTGGCGTCCACTTTTCCCAAGGCATAATGTTCTTATTAAAAAATAATAAACCTCTTCATGAAGGCGTCACCCTTCCAAGTCCCCTTTTTAAACACAACTTTTAAGTTGTTCACCTAGGCCAAGGGGGTCAACTGCATAATATAACCTTGATGCCTTTATTCAACATAAAAATGCCTTAAGAGGTCAAACATGAACTGCAAATAAATGCTCCAACTGGAAATGAAGTACTGAAAGCTGACAAACTCCATACTGCTTAAAATAGAATTTACTATAAATAGTAAACTCTCAGAAAATGCCAAGGAACCTCAGAACTGGAAACCCTAATTTTACCTCACACACGCCTACAGGCTTCCGGAATAGGCTGATGAGTGACAGAACAGATTACTGATGAGAAGGGGACATTACACTCAAGCCTGTAGCAACAAGGTATGCCAGCTACTTTATTTTGTTAGAAAGGATGCTTGAGGTACAGGAGGCTCTTCAGTTGATGATGGTTAATTCAGAGTGGAATAGATGGTCTATGGCAAGCACTACAGAAGGGAGAAGCATCAAACAAAAATTTATTGATGATAATTGGTGGTCCAATGTGAGGTAAAAAAATTGTTAATTTGTTATTGATTGCTGATTTTATAATATATATATATATATATGATTTTATTATTAATATTTTTTTATTTTCTAAGTTCTAACTTGTCTTCTTTCAAATTTTTGTTTGCAGATTTGTTTGCTCCATCATTTCACCTGCTATGGATGTCATTAGATATGCTGATACAGACTCTCCAAGTCTTGGAGAGATTTATGAAACTTTTGACTCCATGCTTGGAAAAATGAAGAAAGCAATTTCTGATAGGAATCCTAATTCGGGATTATATGAGCAAAACATTAGGCCCATTGTGACGCGGCGGTGGAACACTATGAACACCCCGCTTCATATGGCAGCCTTTGCTCTTAATCCCAAATGGTATGTACCTAGACCTGGTAGGATGCCTCCTTGTGATGACAATGACGTGAAAGAAGGGTTTATGAGGGCCCTTGCAAAAATATATTCAGTTGAGGAGGCCAGTATAGTTCGTACACAGTTCACTGACTTTGTTAATCTCTGTGGTCCAACATTCAACAAACCAGAGGCCAAGGTAGATAGAACTACAGTAGCTCAAAGGGATCCTATTGGATGGTGGTCATGGCATGGGAAGGATGCACCACAATTGAGGACGCTTGTTGTTCGCCTCCTTTCACAGGTAATACATTAGATTAACATAATTTGATTTAGATTAGTGTTGAAGTTTGAACATTTATATAATCATAATTTAAATTGAATGTCCTAAGTAGTAAATTTAAATTACTAATTTAGTTTTTAAATTTTGTCTCCTCTCACAGGTTGCTAGTTCCTCTGCTGCAAAGAGGAATTGGTCAACATACGGCTTTATTCATTCTATCAAGAGGAATAGGCTGACCTCTAAACGGGCAGAAAAATTAATGGTTGTGCATAGCGCTTTGCAACTCCAGGATCGTCAGACTCCTAAGTATAGACAGACTCCAGCATTACGATGGGATGTTGATCCAGAGGACGTCACACAAATTGATGAGGAGAGATAGGAGGGACTGGTTGGAGTTCCATTGGATGAGCCAGCCCCTCACAGTGACAGTGACTCAAACTATGAGTCTGATTTTGATGCAATGTTGGCAGATGCCGAGTAGCGGCAATCATCATACTTTCTATTTCTATGTTTTGCCTTTGGACACTTGTGACTTTGTCATTTTGACATTTGTAGTACAAACTTGTAGCCTTTTGGGCATTTTATTATTTTATATCATATGCACATTGACTATTTGACATGAATTATGGTACATGGATGCAATTAGGTAGCTGTAGTATTAATTTGTTCTATAATTCGATTCTATGATGCATATGTCAATGTGATTGGTGATTACATTTGCAACTTTATGAATGTTCATTGTTATGATTTTCATTACTCATATGAATATTTGAAATTTCCCTATATTTTTAAAATCTCTCTCTCTCTCTCTCTCTCTCTCTCTCTCTCTCTCTCTCTCTATACTATACAGCCGTCCCCCTGTCCCCTAAAATCCCCTCAAAAAATTGCCATCCCCGAAATGCATCCCGCCGTCCCCCCGTCCCAGAAACTTGGTGGAACATAGTATAAAAGTGAATATTATAATGACTTTACTGACTTTATAATAAAGGCTCATTTAATGATATAAAGTCAAACTATTAAAGTCATGGTTTTGGGTGCCCACTTGAAATGATATTATAAAGTAACAAAAGCAAATATATTTATTATATTTTAATGACCAAAAAGTGCCTTGGGAATCATGCATTTTGAGAGAGGTATTAAAAGGCATTTGAAAAAGCATTCTTCATTATTCAACACTTTGCAAATTGATGAGTTTTGGTTGTGAGAAGAAAACAACGGTTTTCAGCTACAAATTGATCTTGGAGAACAAAGCTCTCTCAGATTGTGCATTCTACAAGTGTGAAATACCACCCAAGGTTTGCATCTTCAAGTGGCTTCACTCAGAGGTCACATTTGTGCTTGATTGGAGATAGTTGGCTCAGATTTTTAGAGCTTATAAAGTGCAGATCAGAAGTTTACATCAAAAGCTAATTGCTGTTTGCATTCATTTTGGAAGCCACGTGGGTTTCGTGGAGGCCGTACAATTCATCTATGCTGGGCCGTACAATTTGCTAGGCTGGGCGTGGATTTGCTAGGCTGAAGCACCTAGGTTTTCAGCTTCATTTCACCTCTATTTTGGGCGGCTAGGTCCTGGCATTCATTGCATACCATTTTTGAAGTGGTGAAACCAGATTTCTAGGCTAGGTGTCCAAGCAAGGGTTTTCCAGTTTGCTGATATGAATTTCCAGAATTGCTGATAAAGTATTTCAGGTTCATATTAATTCATGCTTTGGCATCTGGGTATGATGTTATGTAATTTTCAAGCATTGAATGAAATCTGATTTGAAAGAATCTTGTAATTGCTTCAGTAGTTTGTTTATTTTGCAATTGTTTGCATATATATTTCATTGCATTTCCTGGAAAACTTTTCATCAAAAAACTCAAAACAAAACAAAAATTATAAAACCACAAGCAAACACACAGGCAGTTTTCAGTTAGCAAATATCCATTTGGAGGGGGGATATTTCATTATAAGAGTTGGTTGGCCGACACATGTGTTCTTCTTGGCAACCATCACATTCTTTAAATAGACTTTGTATTGTCAAGGAAGAGGGTACGATCAAGTTTGATCCTTGGCTGACCATCTTTGGGCTACTTTTGTAATAATTGCATGTGCGAAAAAATATATATTTTACTTCTTTGTCTAGTATGCATTGTTATTTCTTCATTATTCTAAGTATTAGCTTTATTAGATAGAGCAGAAAACATTTGGCACCATTGCCTTAAAGAAATTGAGTCAAATTTGAGAGATTCATGCCCTTAGACCCCAATAGAGGCAAGAAGAGACCACAATGTGGTCAAGACCAAGAGATCAGGTGATCTTTAAGGGTCATAGAGCAAACAGAATGAAGAAGACTATGAGAAATAGTTGAAGAAACCCCAACCATACAAGTTCAAAGTCAAAACCCATCTTGAGAAAGAAATTGAAGTCAAAGTGTAAGTTGAAGTGGAAAAACAAAAACACTTCCATTACAAGAAAACACACAAAGGGAGAGTGGGAGCAAGGCACTTACCAATACCCAACGAAATATTGGTCAATCTTTCTAACCAAGTACAAAATCCAATGCAACAACAAATGGATGGAAAAGAACGGGAGATAGAGTCTAAAGACTTCTTGTCAAAAACCTATGAGAGTAACATTTGAGGCATCAAAAGATTGTTGATTGAAGAAGAAGAATTGGTGATTGAAAGATCCAGTGAAAACTCTTGGGCTAAAGATGTACAAGAAAGAACCTAGAGGCAACTCAAGTGTGCAAAACGTTGAAGCAAGGGGAGTTGAGATTTCTCACATGGGCGAGAGTGTGAGAGAAGCACCAGAGTGTCTAAATCAAAACTCCCTAATGACCAAGTTTCAAGCATCAAGGTTGTGTTAAAACAAAAATATGGTGACTCCTCCATCAAGTCCCATTATTGAAAGGCAGAAGTTGCCTAAATTCACATGCAATGGGTCAAAGGATCTTGCAAGGCATTGTAAAACCTATGACACAATTTAGCAAGCAAATGGCCAAGACGATAGAGCCTATTCACTACAATCCTTCCTAGCACCCCTAAGGGGAATAACTAATGACTGGTACATAGGTCAACCCGACTACCACAACTACTTGGGAGATTGAAAAAAGCTTTTGAAGAGAAGTTCAAATTACTACAAGACGATGATGAAATTGTAGCAAAGATTTATAATACAAAGCAAGGCAAACACGAGAATATCAAAGCTTATAATTGTAGGCTCAAGGAACTCCTAGTAAAGCTAGATAAGGAACCAATTGATGGCCTCGAAGCGATGGTTCATTGAAGGCCTCATTCCCTCATTGCAGAAGAAGATGAAGGTAGCACCACCTTCTTCTTATACAAAAGCATACAAGCGGACTACGGATATAGAGAGTGTAAATAAAATGTCTTCCTACGGAAAAAGAAAAACAAAGGATGATGAATGTTTGGATGATAGCAACAAGAATGAATCTAGAACTGTGTAAACCTTGCGAAGAGATATGATGCAAACGATAAAGAAACTAAAGGCAGAAAAAGAAACCACTAAAGAAAGCAAATAACTTTGAGGCACACAATGTAAAGGTGAAGGTCACATCAAAAGTAATGGCCCTAGAAAAATGTTTTGCAATATTTTCCAGATTAAAAGTCATTCAATCAAAGAGTGCCCATATGACATGAGTAGGAGCACACAAGTGCTCTTCGCAAGGAGAGCAGTCCACTCGACCGAAGCCGCAAAACAATAATAATGCATCTCAAAGAAGCTACTGAAATCAAAGAGGGGAGGTCAAAGTCAAATACAATACAACTCTACAGGTCATCCCATTGTACAATGTTGGCAATGTAACAAATGGGGACAATTTGCACAAGACTACTATAGAAACTAGAGCACAATAGGATTACTATGCAAATGGTGTGGACCTAGAGACCATGAAGACGTTGGCTATCTGAAGCAAAAGGCTAGTATCAACATGATTAATGTAGCAAGGCATAACGAAGTATTGATCGTTACTCAAGCACAAGCAAAGAAGGTAGTGTACCCCACATACAAGAAAGGAAAAACTTCGTGAAGCAAGAGCCACAGTGGAGAATGCTATGGCTAACAAAAGATGCCACTCAAATGCAAATCCAAGTACAGTAACAAATCAATTACAATTTGGTACAAATATTACAAGGCAAGTAATTCTAACTATCATACTTGTTAAATTATTGAATTTATTACAAAGTATTCCTAAACTTCAAAAAATTTGTATCAAAGAAGAATGAGACAATGCATGCTACAACCCATTAGAAATGTGGAGAGAATGAAGACCCAATAACTAAACTTTCGTTGTTAGGCGAGCAAGTGATTGATCTAATGTTATTGACAGTTAACATGGCAAAGAAACCAAGGGTGGTTAATACAAAGATCCTTGGAAGGAATCTCACTAATGCACTTGTTGATGGCTGGTCTAGTGTGAACATACTCCCAAAAGACACTTGGAGAAGCTTGGGCAAGCCAACCATTTGGCATCCAAATTTTCAACTGGTGGTGGTGGGTGCAAATAATCAAGATATTAAGGTACTTGGAATTTTAATGGGCCAAAAGGTAATTATTGGAACCCAAGCATTTTTGTTGAATTTTGTGGTCATTCCATTGCAAAAGAAAGCATACAATACATTATTGGGTAGTTGATCCCAATTACCAAAGCCAACCACAACTGGAAGAGGAATAAAATTTCCATCAAGAACAAGGGTCAGAACTCAAAAGTATAGAATTGATTTGAAGAACCAAGCAGTCAATGAAGAAGCAACTTCCTTGGATTCATCAAATTCGAATTGTGAAGAATGGACGGAGAAGCAAGATCAAGGTCCGATGGAACCAAACAACAAAGGGATTCTAGAATTACAGTCATGTTCGAAAGATGAAACAAATTCTCTCTGAGGTGGCAAATGGAGGACTATGATATATTTCCATCAAATTGTAAATTAATTGGGGCTATGGAGATCAGTGAAGAGAAGCAAATGAAGAACGACTTTGAAAAGATAGAAAATTTATGTGCATTGGACATAATACAAAGCTTGCAAAAAGATGGCAATTCTAGTTCTAGCAAAGTCACCCGACTTTACTAAAGGTTGCAAAATTAATGAAGGTACATCTCAGAGTAATAATATTAAAATATTTAATTTGGAACATATGAATACCTGTCATCAAGTCAAAAACACTACACAAGAAAATTATGGAAAAGGGAAAAGTATTTTACAGTGTGTAGAACAAACAGTCAAAGCAAAAGATAACAAGTGGACCCCAAATGAGAAAAATGAAAATAATAACAATAAAAGTTTGCGAGGAAAAGACCAAGAAAAAGCAAAAATTTAAAAAGGAAAAGAAAATTAAATCTTGTAATATTCTAAACTACCTAACCATATGGCTAGCAAAGGATAAACACCTTTGAAAAATTCAAATTTCAAATCCTACCATACAACATGCCACAACAAACCCCACCATACAACATCCAAAAGACAAGCACATGATTCTCACCATGCAATTTTCTTTTGCTCCTACCATACGATTTACCATTTTAGTTGTACTACTCCCTAGTGCTATCCTCGTATGACCTTGTTTCTATAATTCCACCATATGATTGGACTACTTTGTGGTTTGAAGTCTTTACCACACAACTACAAATATAACACTTGCTGTACAATCTAATTCTTGTACCACGTCATACAATTTAATTTAGTTAGCACCACTATACGGTTGGCATTCAACAAGCTTTCAATGTAAAGAGCACACAGGAAATACTGAGAGGGGGGGTGAATCAGTATTTCAGAACTTTTTATAACTTTAAATCAGATGAACCATGTAAGTCAGAAATCAGAACATTAATCAACAGCACAAAACACCATATGCAAGATAAACACCAGGATTACATGGAAAACCCTTTCGGGTAAAAAACCAGGGTAAAATATTGCTTTCATTTATCTCCAAAGGGCACCAACCCTGATTACATTTAATGAGCACCAATCCACCAAGAGCATCAACTCTCCTTCGAAGCACCAACTCCAATCTTCAAATACAAACCTGCAAAACACTATTTCAAGCAATGCCTTCACATGAACTGTGAGGCTCTCAAATACATACACACTGTCCAGAATCAAAAACTAAAATACCCCATCCTTTATCTTGCACACCCAAGATCACCTACTCCACACTCAAACTGAAAACTCCCTTCTTCATCCAGGTCTTCACACTTTCATCACACTTTCAAACATTATACAGAGCACATAATATTATCACCATGCCACTCAAAAACTCAACTAACCAGCAGGTCACAATATGCAAATCAGATGGAGCAAACACAGAGACATCAATCATAGCAGGGCATTCATCACATCATAAGCTCATTGTATACCATTTAGCTTCAAAGCACTTCAATCTCACATAAAGATTGAATGTCGACAAGTCTTTTAGGCTTCACGCATTATACAGCTACACACACCTTTTGAAATTGTATATCTATAAATTAAATGTAGCCACTTCATCCTATTCAAAAAAAAAAATCCACCCACAAAGCATATAAAATATTTACCGAGTAAATTCAAACAACTCAACAACTAAGAATAGAAGCATGTCCCTGCCAGATAGTCGACACCTCCAGAACAAATCTTCAGGCGACATCATTTACGATTCTGCCATAATCAACACCGCCAGGAGAATGCCATAAATTAGCTGCCACAATGTCCGTCTTCAGACAAAAACCATTATATTTCTATTTATGTCTTCAAAACTACAGCCTCAATATCCACAGTGACTGGCAATATGCTGAAAATCGTCGCTAGCTTTAATATTCACGATTTCAACCATAAAAGATGTTATTTGAGCATGAATAAAATGACTTCAACCCCACCATGTCGAAGCCAAACGAATGGCCTTAAAGAATAAATGGTTAAACCGATGCCAGGAGTAATAATAAAATGCCATAAAGATGCTAAGGCACACACAAGAATAATATTGGTTGCCCATTCCATTCACACATAGCTTTTAATTAGCCGCCTAACAAAAAAAATTCTGGCAACCACAATACGTTTTTAAGACACACAACACCCTACACTCAGCGCACAACCAGCAACTCTCCCACATGCTTAGCACTTGAACAGAATTATCAAATCCACCTGAATTTGCATTTTTTTTTAAAGGAATATTAAAATATCATGTCTATATACTCATGCGCCTCAATGAATGCAATCACTGTTAATGCAAATAAAGATATTCAGGTCCACGTCTCTGAACATTCCAACTCAAATGATAAAGTAATAGCATTCTGGAAATACGGTAGATTGTAACATCTTTTCTTTAGCCCACGATATCAATCATAAACGCTACCCATCCTTAGAAGAACAATATCAAAATATTCTGAGCGCTATATTTTTTAATATGATTCTCTCATTTTAATTTAGCCGCCCCATAAATATTTCTATCAGAAATAAAAGAGAATCGCCTAGAAAAATGGCCAACGGCTCAGAAAATGAATACCAATCAGAATGTACAGTTTCATCCACACTAATATCGCTCAGCCTTCAAAAATAGCCGCTCCCAAAAATAAATCGAAGCCCAATAATCATAGAATATCTGCCACCAAAATAAAGTCACACAAGTATAGAAGACGTCTACGTAAATACAATAAGCCGATATCTTTAATTTCTTAGCCGCCATCAATATATAAGCCTTTTAACGTCTGTAAGCTTCCAGCGCACTGATGATTTAAACTTTTAAGAAGACAGAAATAATTATTATTCAAACAGGTCTGAATCATCTTTAAAAGACACAACTCCAGCAACCTCAATAAATCCACGCACTCTGAAGCCACGTACCTAAGTAAAATTATTGAGCCACCACTTCATAAGAATGCTCAACCATTCAATTAATCGACCCTTGGACCTTTTAATGCTCAACCATTTAATTAATCAACCCTTAGACCTTTTAATGCTGAGATAGCAAATTAGACTTTTCAACCAAGCTAACAAGAAGGCACTCAAACAGACACCTAGGCAGGTCAAGCAGACACCCAAGCAAGTCAAGTAAGCAACCAAGGAGCTCAAGCTGCTCAACCAAGCAAGCAACAAGGTAGCTGAAGCAAGCAAACACCTAGCTCAACCTGGACATCAATGACAAAATTATTCCAACACAATGTCCATTGTACAACTTGCATTTATTGTTGCAATCGTACAATCAAGGAGTCAAGCTGGTATTGCATGATTTGAGTTTTTGAAATAGTATCTAGTGACAGGAAATTATTGGTCTATAGTACAACCCTTGTTACACGTTATCGTACAACCTCCTATGTGGCTCTGGTTCAAAAAAAATTGGTTTGTTATCAGAGTTTGACTAAAGTTAGTTCTTCCTAAAACAAGGGCTCAAGCAAAAACGGGGAATTCTTCATACTAGGTGAATTGGATGAAAGTACATTCTTGAAATATGGGGATACTAAACAACCTTTTCATGATCAAAATGCTTCTGAGACACCTATAGTACTATCTGGGTTCAATGATCAATTGGGTGCAACATCCTTAGCCTCCAATGTGCAATTAGATGGGACCCCTTGGTTGGTTGGTCCTAACTCCTAAGCATTATTCATATACAGGCATACGTTGGTTAAAGACTCTAAAAACTCTATTTTTTGGCTTTATAACCTAAAAGACCTTATAAAAAATCATGAAAATGGTGTGCACCATGAAGGTCTATGTAGTTTTGAAGGTCTTCATTTGGGATTAGTAGAAAGGCTCCCCACTAAACCCAACCTTATATCGCAACAAGGAATGCGCAAGGGCATTGCCCCAGACCCTGTGAGGGGCGCAGCCCCTCAACCTTGCTAGAGGCACTCCCTTAGACCCATACAAGGGGCGCCACCCCTCAACACTACTGGAGACATTGGCCCTAGACTCCCACCTAATTCATTTGATTTACCAAGTACTCTCTGAGTCCAAGTCTGCGAACTATGCTTCTAGGTTTGCCTATAGGTTCTTCGTCTACAATGTTGGCACCAGTGAGGAAATCTTACCTAATGTTCTAATGTTTACTTGTTTTTTGTCATTTGGAAGACGACATTTTCTTTTGAGGGGGATGATGTAGTTAGTGTTCAATGCCTACTATTACGTGTAAATAATATGGTTTGTACGACTATGTATTAAGTGTTTGTCAACTTCAAGTAGTTATAAGAGTTAGTTGGTCAATGGCTGTGTTCTTCTTGGCAACCATTGCTTTCTTTAATTAGACTTTATATTGTCAAGGAAGAGGGTATGATCAAGTTTCATCCTTGGTTGACCATCTCTGGTCTACTTCTGTAATAATTCCATGTGCGAATAAAGATATATTATACTTCTGTCTGGTATGCATTGTTATTTCTTCATTATTCTAAGTATTAGTTTTATTGAAGAGAGCAATAAACATATAGCTTCATGCTCAAAAGGTATTACCTTGCATGGTAAATAATTAAGTAGTGTGAAAGCTCCACAAAATTCTTAATAAAATTACTACAATAACCAATACTCAATCTTTAAGAAGTTGCAACTTTATAATTTTAATTTCATTTCAACCTGTCTTCATCCTAGTTATAAGACTTTCTGAGTACCTAGTGATTCCTCCAAGCGGACCCAAACAAGACCTTTAGACTCATTTCACTTGATTGGGTGAATTTGAGCAAGTCTGAGCGAATCTAGGCAAGTCTCAACAATTCTAGACTAAATTTTTCTATATACCATTGTTTCTGTAAACATCTCCATTTCATGTTTTTCTAAAATTTCTTAGTGTGTAAAAATAAATTCCCGAGTACAAATGCATGCCAAAAATCAACCTGCCAAGTTTGTATATGGTAACACTGGGCTTCAAACCTGCCTTGCAAACTAAATGGCCAAATAATTTGCTGAACTGAACCATTAATCAACAGTTTTTCATTTACAGCCCAACACAAGCACATATACTTTCTAAATGCTTTTAAATGATAATGTAAACATTTACCCAGATACAAAGATAGTTTTTCTTTAGAAAGTTCCTGAAACATTACACAAGCCAAATAACATGATAATAAGTATGTGTCCAAACTTCAAAGCAATTGCAGTTTTTAACTTTTCTGTTTCTACTAAAATGATGTGGGTTTTTCCCTGAGAAACCATTTGAGAAAGAATATAAATTACTTTTTCCCACTTCTTACGAGATGGGGTAAATTAAGGGTACAATAAAAGGAATTATTTTGGTGACCACATAAAAACTTGAAAAATAAACACATACTTGTTGATGTGTTTTTCGTGACCGCACCAACGCAGAATAAAGTCGCCAACGGCTACCCTATTCTCTCTTGATCAAAGTATCCATCACGCTAAGATTGCGAGAGAGTTCGTGCATTCAACTCCAAGGTTCTTTTAGTGCGAATAGGCTCAGTTGGCTCGATGTGATTTGCTGGTATTTCAAGGGGACTTACGGAATTATTCAACAGCAGAGGAAGGGGTTTCCATAATTCGACAGATTTATCAATGAAGCACGGGTTTCCTATTCTAACCAGAAAGTACTGAATTTTAAAGTGGTTGCAGGGTTTAGAGGGTCTAAATCTATTCTAAGGCATGGGACATGGCGATCAATTCTCACAAGCTTCAACCAGGCTCTGCTTTGCCTCGCTTCGGACAGCCTTCACAAAACCGGTGCAATCTTCAGAGGAGTAGCTCAAGGTGTTCAAATCACAACTTAGCATGAAAATACCATCACAACGACGCATATAAACATACAAATCATGATCGAAGTTAAGTACATGATATTCCAGTTGACCACACAAGGCACATTCACCATCAGCGAACACACTAGTGGTATGGATAGACGAAGTTTGCTCAAATTGAAGACCACATTCCACAACTAACATCTACTTGCATAAAAATGAAATTACGCTACTCTACGCTACTTGAAGTAGAAGGGATGAAGAAACCTCGCTAGCTATCCATAACAAAGACGAATTTCACCATCAATGAAAAGATCTTTTATTATGAAAGTTTTACACAACAATCTCTTGCAAAAGTTTTCAAAAGAAAACTTTCCTTCTTCTTCAACTACACTATCAATCTATACTAAGCTACTTCTAAGCTATCCCCTAGCTGTATGTCTACTGTCTAACCTCTACTTCTAATCTAAATTTTCTACTGAGTTACAAATGAAGGGGGGATGCCCCTTTTATAGATGGCCAAGTCCAACGAACGGCTCAAATTACAATCGGTTGGACGGCCCAGATTGTGCCACCTCAGCCCTAAACAAGATTCACCCTAAAAAATGCCACCAAGAGGAGTGGGGTAATAAATGAGCCATTAATGGCCACCATCTTTTAGAAGATTCCAGCTTTGAAACGCGTTCACACTGTTCTTGATCTTCTTGACGTTGTTCTTTCAACTTTGCTCGAGCTTCTATTCTTTTCTCCATCTTGAGTTTTGAAAACATTTCTTCTCTGTCACTAAGTCTCAACACTTAGCCATTTTCTTGCAACTTTTCTTCCTTCAAGGTTGAAATGTCACCTTGGATTACTTTCTTCATCACTTTAAGTCATCACCGCTTGGTCTCGACGTTCCTTCTGCAAAACAAGCAAGGAGAAGAGCATCAGAATACTTCATAATATAAACTCACCCTACTTACCTGATCCTGGCGTTTTGACCTCCAAGTTCTAAGTAATCTCTAGATTTGATGAGCTTTATCAATTTTCTTCAAACTTCATCTTCAAAGTCCTCATGCCTTAGCCAAATTCCAACTTCCCCAAGGGTGCATTTTTTTTTTAAAAAAATCATTTTTTAAAAGTGTTAGCTTCAACTGCATCTTTTCACTTTTCCAACTGAGGCGTGACAATTTTGATTTCATTCATCTCTGGCTCAGGAAGATTATCTTCACGAAGAATTTAAGCAAATTCACCTAGGCAGTTCCTTTCAAATTCATCGTCTGGAGCATTTTACCCTGAAAACACATTTTCTTCACTTTGCCTTAGAAATTTTTTCAAATTTTCCTTTAGGAAAACTCATCAATCTTGTGCCCATCAAAAATATCCATCCTGAAGGCCACGGCGAAGCATGGAAGACTTTAAAATCAACTTCTCATCGGAGATCTTCAATACCCAGAAGAAAATTTTCTTCAGAATTTGTCGATTTCATGGGTGTACAACGAACGGGTTCATTTAATTTTTCTTGAATTTTGAACCTTGGAAAAATAATTTTTAACAAATTTAATCCCGTTCTTCACATCTCGTGTTGCTTTGTCTTGGAAATTTTTAAATCCATTCTGCAATGCTAGCACTCTCGGACTTCATCACTGGCAAATTCATCCACGCTTCAGGAAAAATTTCACCATCCATCATGTCTAGGCGTATTTTCTTAAGGAAGAAAATATTTTGCCTTAGGAATTTTATTTTATTTTTTAATCATTTAGCAATTTTGAAAATTTTCCCTTAGGAAATTTTATTCATCTTCATTCATTTTGCCGTGGTGAGAAAATTTTATTAACTTCACTTAGAAGATCTTCCTTGAAAGCACATCATACTTAACATGTTTTATTTTTTTATCACCTTCAACGCCTTACATATTATATTCATCACCTTTACACTTTGGGCGCATATCACACTTCATGAGGGATATTGACCACGCCTAGCAATTTTACCTCACCACCTTAGGCGCATTTGACAAGGAGAGAGGAATGAGTTCTTAACTTAGAAACTTTTAGCATTTGCTTTGACTTGTTGACTTCTTGTGAACTTGGGCGCATTTTGCCATGTGTGGTGGATAAAGTTTATTCAAACGCCTTTGACTTCCTCTTAAGATGGGCTCATATGGAGGGTGGTGGAGGATGAAGTGTCATGCCTTAGGAATTTTTTTTTCTCATCAAACTCTCAAAGTGGGCGCATTTTGCTATGTGTGAGGGATAAACCCAACACTTAGAAATTTTTCAAACACATCTACCTTGCATGAGGGCGCATTTGACCATAGGTGAAGGATGAACTCTTAATACTTAGAAAATTTTCATGCTTGGCATTACCTTGAGGGCGCATTTTGCCTAGGCTAGAGGATGAACTTGATACTTAGGAATTTTCCTGACTCCAATTGAAGATGGGCGCATTTGGAAGGTGGTGTAGGATGAAGCCAACACTTAAGACATTTTTTTTTTCTTCGTCTTTGCCCGTTCCTCCATGCCTTACTATAAATAGTAAGTCCCTTGATTTTCACACTTCAGAAGCTCAGATCGTTTTGAAATTTTAAACACTGTGCCTTCACGACTTTGTCAACCCGTTCACACTGCTACTCTGAGCTGACTTGCTAAAAATAGCATATTTCTGGAGGTGATTTACTATAAATAGTAACCACTCGTTTCTGATATCTCCACAACTCCGTTTGATTTGAAATTCGAATGATGCGCTCCTCACCACGTGACCGGCCTGCTGACATCGACGCCTGCTACTATTTGCTATTTTTAGCCTATTTTAAAATGACTTACTATAAATAGTAAGTGCTCCGTTTGCCTTCAAATTTTATCAGCGATAGCTTGGAAGATGCTGATCACGGTGATATACACCGGTTTTTGAAAATTTTGACTTTTTACCCCTCTTTTTGGGTCCCGAAGATGGAAACCCTAATTTGTCCTGCATGCATATCAAATGACCTCCATTTGTCCTCGTTTCTGTTGCACTGCGATCAATTTGTGATTCTGAAGTGTTGGGAGGCAGCTGCCGGAATGTATCTGCTAAAAATAGCAAGTTGTTGAAGGAGTGATTATCTCACTTTGCATGTCACACCACTGCGTAGATCTCGAAAAACCCATAAGGAATATGTAGACATGCAAAGAAAACCCTGACATGCAAACCCTAAAAATAGCCTCCGAAGGCGGAACTTTGAAAGTCATTATCTCATTTTGCATGTTATACCGTCGCGAAGGTCTCTGAAAACCCAGAAGGAATCCTCAGACATGCATTGAAAAACTCAGCATATAAACCCTGAAATCTACTCTGGAAGCTGGACTGCTAAAAATAGTAAGTTGTCTGTTTCGGTTCAAATTTTGCCAGTGAGCAGCCTGATGTGCTCCGAATGCAGTATGACTATTGAAACTTCAAAAATGTCGAGAAAATGCTCTGAACTGCACACTTACTAAAAATAGTAAGTTGCCGGAATCTGATGAAATTTTAGTGGAAATCTGCTGGAAGCATGCTGACATCAATGTTAGTCTCAGATTTCAATTTACTCACTTCATTTGACCCTAGGCTGACCAGAAAAGTACAAACCCTAATTTTCAAACTTGGCCAAAATTCACGTTTAAACTCAATGACGGGCTCAATCCCCGAAAGGCAGACATCAGAAAAGAGACAGAGAGAGAGAGAGAAACCAAAGCCAAAAAGACCAGAATGGAGCAAAAATTAGGGGTCCCCATCTTGAATGGGGCGATGTGTGAAAAGGTCACAACAATACCCTTAATTTGAATGTGTAATTCTTGGGTGCTACAACCACCAAGGACCCAAAATCACTTGTAGCAACTTTAAATACAGTGTCTGCTTCAAGCATTCTTTTAATTTCCTCATGAATCCTAACTGCATATTTGAGATTTATTTGAAAAGGCCCCTCACTGGAAGAGCTTGTGCTTTCACTTGTATTAAGGCTTGAGCCCATGTTTGCTATGGGAAATAAATCAATTAAAAAACTTGACAGGTATTCTTAATTTCTCATCATTGTAAAATTAATTAAAGATAATTATTGTAATGGCGGTTGATCATGCTCCATTTATTCATGTGTTTTCAAATTTTTTCCCTTCTTGCAGCTTATCTCCATTCTTACAAATCTGAATCTTCCCTCTCTTGACTTAACATTCTGTAAGGAAGGTGATGGCATGGCTGCTCTTATTCACATCATATCATTTGGTTGTAGGTTAATATGATGAATTGCTTGAATGGCACCCTTCACACAGCATTGTCCAGACAATATATCTAACTCCTTTCATTTCTCAGTTGCTCAGGACACTCATAAATATCTGTCACCATCTTTGTCCTCAATCTCCAGCATATTGATGGATTTCACCTTTAGTCAATCTTCATCATTGCAATTGCTAGGAACACATTCCACACATAACTTTTCAACTTGATTTTGATTATTGGGACATTCCCAAGTAAAATACCCTCACTTATTGCACTTCCAGCATTGTATTATGGGTCCCCTTTTTTCGCTGGGTGTTATAGGTGATCTTGGACCCCTAGCATCACTGTTGTTGTGACTATTGAAACGTTAATTTTGTTGATTTCTATAACCCCAACAATGGGTGTTAGTTACATTATGACAATCTGCTTGTGGTCTTTCGGCTTAGTCAAATTAAAGGAGCATTCTGTTATATCATGTGTTTCACATTACAAATAGATCCAGAACTTAAGGGACATTCTTCTTTGTTAGATCATTTTAATTTTTGTCCGCCACTTCAAACACCAACGTCTTGGTTTCTCTAGTCTTGATTTATTATCCTCATTTAAATTACGAGTACTGTAGGACCAGGCTTATAGTCCTCTTCACCTCCAAGCTGCATTTGTAAGTACTATCATTCTTCTACATCCAACATGCTATTGTAACTATCGTGGTAATTCAATGTTGGTACAATTAACCTTATTTGTAATGTACTTTGTAGCCTATTCACCAAGTGTTGTTTGAAATCCACCTCAAATGGTTTTTTTTAAATCAAGACCAGATTTACCATTCTCGGATTGCAATCATTTATAGATTCATGCTTCCTTGGTAATTGCTAGTAATATCATATAAAAATCGGGCAGCAGCATGCCATTTCTTAAATTCTGTCTTAAAGACCGTTTTCACCTTTTGCCATGTATCTTTTTGGTCTCTTTTGAGATGATTATACCATTTAATAAAATAATTTTGCAGGGTACCCGAAAAATACTCCTATCTAGTTGTGCCAATAGTGATTGTTAGTTAGATTTACCTTATAATACCATGCTCAACTTACACAATAAGTCATTGGGTCTTCATCCCTCTCACCATTGAATCTTGCTAATTAATAGACCATTGAACATTTTGGATTCATTCTTTACCTTTTCAAAGGACATTGTCTGATTTCTAAAATTTTCTTCAGTGATAGACTTATTTGGCAAAGTGAGGCGTTCCTCTGTTCCGCATATAGAAAATCAATTCCATGTCCTACTTGAGAGATGAGGTAGATTTGGGTTTCAAACTCTTACAATAGTTTCTCCTTAAACACTTCCACTTATCCTAGCTGGGTATATAAAACATCTACCTCAACTTCTGAACGGGAGCTTTACTTAGGTCAATATCGGTTGTGTGTTTCTTTCAGCACAAGCACACTAATCCTCAAACTTCTTGAACCTTTTCTTGCATTTCTACTAGCCTGTCTCAAATAACTTGGTTCGAATTCAAAATCACAATCACGTAAACTGATCCCAAGCAGCTATATCGAGTTCACCAATGTTGACATCCAAAGGTCCAACCTACTCAAGAATAACAAGATATATTCAGCATGCATATGATGAACAGGAGACATAACAGCAATGTGCAGCAGATAGAAGAATATAACAGCGCATGCACGTGATGATTTTGTTGATATCAAGAGGTCATTTTTATACAACAGAAGATTTATCAATCACAACCTCTCATAAAAATATTTCCATGTAACTCTTCAAAACTATCACTGATAACTTCATATACAATATAACTGAATCATCATAATATTTTATTAAATAGCAAGCAAAATGGACAAGGGCTAACTTTTCTGCCTATAAAGTGCTTATTGAACACCTGACAGATTAGAATTTAAGCAACAGAGCCCTTCAGCAATCAATTATATACTCTATGGAGCAACCTAAGTTGAACGTAAGTTTTGAATGCAGGAAAAGAACAGAGACTTTCAAGGATTTTCTTGGTGCAGGCAGACTCAGATTAAACGATTTTACAATTCTAGTGTCAATAATTACATGCATAAGTTATAAAAGAAAACAAGAAACTGTCAGGTTTATTCATGTGAACAAAAAAACTGAACTTGAAGAGGAATATAAGTTCCTATTTTATTCTATCTGCTACTGGAATCCATTGGGATGACACAAATCAGCAACTGGTTCAACAGAAAATTAGAATGCTTAAAAAATTTCATTGATCTACATGAAATGATACAATATTACATGTTTACTCAAAATAATACCTCCCAATGTAACTACCTATTAGGAGGAACTTTGTTTGGGAGAATAACATATCGGAGTCCATTCTGAAGTTGGCCCCGGTAAAGCTTTGGATGGGATGGAAGTTTAGAGATTAAGAATCCTTCCAAATCAGCTCCTTTGATTTCATGCTCCCAAAATTCCAGACCTTGCTTCTCCATCAATCCATCATCAGGCCATGCTGTGCTTGCAACATGTGGCTCATCAGGACCTATTGTTGCTGCTGGAACTATAGTTGAGCGTATCTGCAAGATAACTAGGAAATTAACCAGGCAAAAAGTGTTCAAATAAGATTTCTTCCCCTGCTAAACATCATTCCAAGATTATAAATAACAGTACCCAATGGCCAGACAGAACTATCCATAAACTAGGGATATATATCTCAAATACATGTCAGCCAAATACAATGAATAAAGAATGAAAAAACCAACAACATTTTGATATTTAAAAGAGAAAAGAATATAGCATTGATTATTATGGACAAAAGGAAAGTAAAGAAGGCATTGGTCAGAAAAAGATATGGGCATTTCCTCAATATGCAGATGCAACAAGAAAAACAAGCACCTGCTCCAACTGTGGTCCCTTCTTCACATGATATAAAATAATAAACATCGTAAAACAGTATCATTATTCTTATACGTTGAACACATCTTCTTGGACATACCAGTCTCAACCTAATTACCTATTCCAGCAATCCAACAAACCTCACCCTAATTTAGACAAGTTTGATGATTGCCAAACCTGCCTGGCAAACTTGACATCTTGGGCTTCCACCAACTTGCTCCAACGCTGTTTTCCCTGCCAGCATCAATCTTAAATCATATTTGAGTCCTGCTATTCGTCTTTGGAGGATAAGTGTAAGTGTCTGAGTCTTCTTTGAGTGTCTTCTTGCCTCTTGGTCATACAAACCTTACAATTGAATTACAAATGAAAACAACCAACTACAATTACTCAACTTTGGATCAAGTTCCTTGTTTCTAAGAGTGTTCTTTTCCTTTAATAACTATTTGCACTTGGATTATATTGCTTGGAGTTGACCCATTTTGTGTTTTCTCCCTCTGGTTATGTTTACATTGTTTTAGTGTTTATTTACTTTTTAGATCGTAAAATCTTTGTATGTAGTCCCAGGGACCTTTGTGGATGATATGATCTTTCTTCCGTTCTTTGAAATCTCCCCCTGCATCTCAAAAAAAAAGAAATTCTACCCAAGCACATCCTTTCCATAGGCATGCCAAGTTCAACATGAAATCCCAAAGGAAATAGAAGCACATTGAAGCTTCCTTGCTTTAACCCAATCCAAAAAATAATCATCTTCTTTAACATATACTCAAACCATTTTGAACCCTCCCCCTTCATTACTTTGTTAAAGCAAGAGCAATATACATTAGCAGTACACACATGGTTGGTCTGCTTTAATCAGAAGCTAGCCAAGGTGTTAGCAATTGCATTGCAATTTTTTTTCTCCTGATTTTGCAACAATTACCTGATTCCTTGGCTCTTGCATACGTATTTGTTGCTTCAACTATGATTTCTAGCCCCATCAATTCCCTTTTCAAAAGCTATGGTAGCCTCATCCTTAAAACTTGTAAATTCTGATAAGATTTCTCAAATTGAAATTAAATGTCCTAGGGATGATTGTCAAATAGCATCAACAAATTTGCACCTTTCATAAAATTATTAATATTTGTGTCACAAAATGTATGTTGCCTTAATATATTCCTCAGCTTTGAAGGACAACACAATTTAACCACCAAATATTAATTTCATTGCAGTCTACTCCCCCCTAACATTCCATCAGCCTCCAGGCCTGGTAAACTGATAACAAAAAAGAGCCACAGAGAATCTAATCTTGAAACAATAAAGATTTCTAAAAGACCCTATAAGATGCAAGATTCACATGTCTATCGTTTCCTTCTCTGTGATTTAATACTGTACAATCTATCTTTGGGAGCCACTGCACAAATTCCAAGAAGAAGCTTTATACTACAGAATAGAAGACTACTGCCAAAAACAATTTCTACTCTAACAATCTCACAAGTTGAGCTTCTTAAAATTCTATTTTTAGAACCCTAACTAATCCATACCATCTTCATTGTTATTTTTAAAAGTGCAGCCTCATTAATAATGCCATGAAAATACAATCAAACTTAAATGAAAGCTTTTATAGCAATATCAAGCATTTGTGTAATAACAAAAGGCTTATATTATGTTTTACATTTATATAAAAACATTATCACCAATCTTAACAATATTTATGATGATCTCACAACCACCTATAGCAACTTAATTGATAACAACTTTAATGGTGAATCTAGATTCTACACAAAACTTTTGCAAAAACATTTGTTAAAATTCATCAATTTGTTTCAATGTTTCACCATGAGATAGCCCTGTGAAAAACAAAAAAAAAGTAATAAAATACATTTTTCCCGTAAAAAATTAAGTTGGATTTGAATCTACTATGACAAAACCTTACTGATTTCTTCAAACATATTGCTTGTTGTGGCTTCCTAAATAAAAAACAGATTAAATTAGCTTTCTGGAATCAGTTTTTCTTATTCTGGTATGGAATGTATAGTTAAAATTTGAAGACAGTCCTCATAAGTGAGTGCTTTCACATAGAAGCAATGCCTTCAATATGATATCTGTCATATTTTAAAAATTAGCCTGAAATTGCTTGATGACTTCAGACCACATACATGAAGCATACTAACTCTGTTCCTTTATACTACTAAGGCATATTCAATTTAAAGACATTCATCTGTTCAAGTATGAAGGATTTATGCAAACACTACAGCTACATTACTTGTGTTTGTATCTTTTCCTAATGCAGTGTAATTGGAGAAAAGGGATCATAACCAAATATCATATGTATAAGCAAGACTTCTAATTGCCATTACTTTGCTTGGTTGAATTTGTTATCATTCCCTTCCTAACCCATCAGTTTGCCTTTCTGCCTCTTCCCTTCCCTTCCCTTGTCTCTCTCTTTTTTCTTTTTTTTGCACATATGAAACATTTATTATTTCACGGAACAAAGAGTAAATAAATTTAACAAAAGGGTTACAAGGAAAATCTCTTCCTTAAAAAGCCAAAAAACCTAAACATTTGAGCTTGTGCCCCAAGGGACCAAGATTCAACATCTTTATGGAAACAATTTGAATTTAATTTTTACTAGCAAATTCAGCTCTTGCTTAAAATTTCCCTATGCTGAGAAGGGAGGGATTCTTCATGAAAGGTAGCCTTACACCTTGAATTCCACAAGAACCAATAGCAATCAATTGAATAATGTGCCAAGACAACTTGCAACTGCCCCTGATCATCCAGTAATCCCAAGGGAGATATCCTCTCCATGAGATCACTGAATAAGGATCTCATCTATCGTGTAGCAACCTATCTTATTTATGAGCAATAATAGTCAAGAATCCATGCTATTTGAAAGTCATTGATGTAGTCTATTGAGGAATATTGTAATATATACAGAAGACTTGAAATTAGTGATAAAAAAATATTCCTCACAAATAATTCAATATTTATCTTCAAATTGTAATTCAAACAATTAGTCACATAAGTTTGAAGGGTGCCTAAATCGCTAGCAGTTACTTATTCAGGAGCCTACTTTTCCCTTAGGTTGTTGCATACCCAGGGAATGAAACAATAAAATATTAAATTATTGATGGATGCTCCTGACAAATCATAGATCCACAATATGTCAATAAGCATTATTAATGGTGAAAATTGTCGCAGTCAATTTAAGAACTTAGCACATATGGTATTTTATATCACCACTAAGTAAACCTTTAATTTCATCTACCAATGCAAGAATGAAGAATACACGTTTTATCCAGTGTGCACATCTACCTCAGTTTGCACCCAGTACCATAATACCTCTCACTGCAATGTACCACATATAAAGACCGCATTACTCTGCTTTCCTGGCAAGCACCCAATGTCCATGACAACGTTTTCTCATCTCAACATTATAAATGCATCTTTAACAGAAATTAATTTAAATAAAGAATTGTATAATATGTAAAGCAAAATTAAAGTGATCACACAAAATATAAAATGGGCCCTGGAATAAAGGGCTGGCCACCATCAAAGAGAGAACTCAAAGACAAAGGGTAGATTAAAAACAACGTTTTCTCATCTCAACATTATAAATGCATCTTTAACAGAAATTAATTTAAATAAAGAATTGTATAATATGTAAAGCAAAATTAAAGTGATCACACAAAATATAAAATGGGCCCTGGAATAAAGGGCTGGCCACCATCAAAGAGAGAACTCAAAGACAAAGGGTAGATTAAAAAGGATTAAAAGAGGTGCGTAGCTGAAATTTGAGAGTTTGAAACATTGACTGCCTTTATTATATTTGTAGCCTATAAATATAAGCTTCTCTTATCGAAATAAGCATTCAGAAATAGAATCATATCATAGATGGTATGCAAAGCAATAGAAATATAAAGTCAGCTCCAAAATAAGGAGTTGGCCCAAATGGAAGAGATGGACCTCTTATATATTTCATAATTATTCTCTACAACACAACTCCATTAGTGGTTATAAGAAATTAAGAACTACCAGCCATCAACTTGAATCAGCCAATTTAACTAATAAGACCTATTAACTCATAAGCTAGTTACCGGGTTCTTCAAAAAAGGACCCCATGCACGCTCCTGGAGCGTTTGGGTACGGAAGTGGCCTAGGGAGAGCCTGGGAGCGTTCCCAGGCACTCCCAGGGCGCTCGCAGGGTGCTCCCAAACACTCCCAGGCACAAAATGTTAATTTGAATCACTGAAATTAATATGCTTGTGCAAAAATTGTTAATTTCCTATGGTGCAATGGTCTGTAACAATTCCTAGAAGAAGCATCCGAGTTTCTAGGAGGGTTGCAACCTATCATTGACTGATTTGATGCATCTAAACACCTCTGTACAACTTATTTGTTAGTTTGTTCAGGCCATACCTATACTGAGTTTGAGCCATATATCAATCAGGATCATCCTTTTTTGTTGCAGCAGTTTATGATCTGTTTTAACTTGGGTTTCAAATTAATTTCAAAGGTATTATTTCATTATCAGCTTCCTAAATGTTGCTTGTCAATTTAGTGGATTTATAAAATTCAGTATAAACATTGACATTAATCCAATATTGTAATAACTAGATGGTTTACCGTCAGATCCCTATTATCATTGTAAGTTTGTAATTGTAATGATCTTCATTTGAATCGTGACTTTAGACATATATGATATATGACATAATATTGAAATTTTGAACTATCAACTGGCATTTATCTTTGTCACTACCATTGATCAACGATTCAATGATGAATTGATGACTGATGATTGATGAAGTATACTATATCATACTATCAAATGTATTTACAATTCTGTATATTTTTAATATATATATATATATATATACAGCCGTACCCAAGGAAAAAAAAACACCGTACCAGCGTACCCGTGCCCAGTCCTGCACCAGAACTGGCAACTTAGCTCATAAGGGACTTTTATAGATTAACCCCAACTGATAGATGAAACCATGACCTTAACTAACTTTAACCTTTATGTTGGAAAATTACTTGTTCGTAACAAAACTACAAATAATGGGGCCACAAAATAATTCACCCTACCACAAATGCTTGCAATGTTAAAAAAAAAGGGTGGGTTGCCCCTTCACTAAACTTTTTATTTTGAAACCACTATATGCATTACATTCAAAAGTGGGACTCTATACTTATTTCAATAAATAATAAAATTGAACATGAGACATAACTCCCTTATCAATAGTACAGGAAGAATTTTTTTTGTCCTACCCTGGCGAATATGCAAGTTCTCAATTTTCAACACGTAATATTAGGACACAAATATAGTAGGCCAAACATAACACTAATTTAAACGGTCATCTTTCCACTTCTTTGAAATAGGGCCCAACATTAAATAATGATGTCCTTGTACCTTTCACATGACTGAATTTGATGTAAGGGGACAAACATATTACTCTCAAAGACACTTCTTTTAAAGATGTTTGACACACAAGTTATGGAAAAAGCTTACATTGCAACTTACAAAAGTTTATAATAAGTCTTTATCCATAAATTAACAATTGTGATCCCCTTGAATAAATTGTCCCTAAGCTATAACTCACAGGAATTTTATACCACACTTAACACAACTCTAAAACAGATAATAGCCTATAGTTTTATGAACAACCTATTAGAACAACAACTGGCCCAGGACTTCACCATTGGAACTAGTTTCTAAATGAAACTCCACATTTCTCTCCACTTTGTAAATGTTTGCTCACTCGAGACGACTTATGATTTCAAATGTTTGTTTTGCAGGACTACAACAGAAGACTTCATGGCAAATTATAAGCATGATACTTTCAGTGCCCAAATACGGCACAGACTCTGTTATATAGCAAATAGTTTATCTAACAATTGACATTATATGTTCCTATCGATTGATATTGGATAATAAAATAAAGGTGTTAAGCATTGGTTTGCAATTATTAGGCAAGGTGATTGTATAGTCAATTCTTTCCTTCCACAGAATGATGAGTAATGCATGCATAATCCTCTTCCTTTGATTAAGAATAAAATATGCCTGCTACTCCCAATCTCTTTAGCTCCTAAGAAAATAGTTTTAAAATGATATCTTACCTTCGCTTCCTCTTCCTATTTTTCATTTCTTGCTTTCATTCCAAATGTGCACTTACAATTAATGCAATATACCAACAAGAAACAATATAACCAACTCCATTTCAAATATATTACATAGCCCTAGCTAAATAGCCTGAAATTATTGAAAGCAATTGAAACTCATTTTCAGAAGAATCTCCCATAAAAGTGTGGTGCTAGCAAGGGTTGATGGTAACTATTTCCACTGCCATTCCATTGTTTCCCATGCTAGCTTGCAAGATACAGTGAGAAGGATGAGAGAATGGTACACAGAGAGAAAGCAGGTGGGCATGAATAATCTTCACTTCAATTAATTCAATGTCTTCATCGTTGCTGATGTGAAATACTCAAAATACCCTGATCCAATGTGGCTATAATCAACCTAGATGTTTCAAAAACCATAGTCCATTGTTACT
The DNA here is from genome assembly GCA_007258455.2 of Sequoia sempervirens. Lineage (NCBI taxonomy): Eukaryota > Viridiplantae > Streptophyta > Pinopsida > Cupressales > Cupressaceae > Sequoia > Sequoia sempervirens. The sequence goes on along the minus strand of VDFB02323716.1, from coordinate 26,312 downwards.
TTTCTTTCAAATGTATTCACCATGCCAGGATTTCTTCTTATATCAAGCTGGTTTCTTTGCCCACTAACCCAGAAGCCACTTCTCATTAAAGCTAACAACATTTTTTTAAAAGGATTCAAAAATCACTAAATTATTTGCCAATGCTAACAAACCCCAAACTCCAAAGGAATCATCAATCTTGTCCACACATAAAGATGAAAAAATCTTATATGCTATTCTACACTTTTATGAGTCTGAAATGAGAATAGGGTAGCAAAAAAGCTTGTATATCCAATATTTGTTTTCAATGACACGAGACCTATGTAATGTAAGAACTAAAATCATGTCAAAGTTCAATATATTCATTTTTTCTACAATAACATGCACTGAGCTTATGATCATGCCCATAAATCTTCTGCACAATATTCCACCTTAAGATGAATGCAAGTCTATAAGCATTATTCCCACACTGATTCAACCGTGTTTTAAATTTGGTGATCTAGATGTGCATGAACCTCTGCCCGTTTTGTCAAATACTAGGTAGCAACAACTATAGGTATAAAACTACTTTGTCAAGTAAGATACTTAAAAGGACCAGCAAAATATAGCCACCACTTGTCAAAACTATCTTAAGGTAACCTGGGGTGTAGAGACAACTGCTTCCCTATCCTGGAGCATACATGCATTGCTTTTCATCCTGGAATAGTTAAGATTACTTTAATCCTATCAAAAAAGAAAATTGTAGCACCCTCCTTGGCTGCCTGTCCTCGTGGAAATTCATTGTATAGCTCTTTAAAATTTAAACATTCTATTAAGCTTGTGTAGCATAACACATCTTTGGTAATGAGGCTTTGTCCTATAAAAGATCCTCTTTATCAGCTATATACTTGTATCATTGTAAAGGTCAAGCAGAAAATACTTAAATCTTATTGCAAAACTTGACATGGTCCCTAAAGCACCTAGCAGGTTGGTGATTCATGTCTTAAAATTTGCAGTGACAGTTCATGTTCATTCACATCACAGGCATATTGTATATGCATCCTTTGTATCCATCTCCAATATTTCTAGTACCTTCAAATATAAGAAAAATCGAGTTGAATAATCAAACCATTATTTAAGTAGCATCCAGCCTTGATCAATATGCTTTCATGTCTAAGTAGCTCAAGAGCATTAATACACAAACCATACAGAGTAAGGCAAGAAAAGACAACTAGCTTAATGTCAGTATTAGCTAACGAAAAAGCCTCATTCATGTAAGTTTTAGCTAAAATATCATATTTAAAAGAATTATATATAAACACTATATCAGAATGCAGTCACAACTTGATATAAGGATTAAAGGCCAAAAGCCAACCTTCAACCTTAAATAATTCTCTTGAATAAATTTAGAATTGACTGAAGAGCCCAAAGATCAGTGTCCAAATCTTCATATTTATGTGCCAATACAAACAAGGTTATTTTTAATGAAGCCCCAAACACCAACACCTCAATTGTAAAGTCATTCATAGGGAAACTATAAAACAATTGCACAGGATCATAAGGCTATTGAAAATCTCAACATAATTTGAAAAAGTGTCAGCATAAAAGGATATAAAGCATAGTTTAACATACATGAGGAGAATTGAAATGTGATCGCATCAATGGTATCCGCCAATCAAGAAAATTAGACTTTCTAAATGAAGAATTCCATTGAGAAGAAAAGCCCAAAGATTTTCCTCGAACAACTTGGTGATGATGAATAGGCCTCCCAGTACTTGCAGCATACTTTTGCGGCTCATGGAAATTGGATATAAAGCATGGTTCCTTAAACAACAGCTTTGATTTTTTCCTGATTCCACTGAAACTCAAGGAAAAGAGTGAATCTCCCTTGTCATCCAACTGCCTGCACACCCAAAATTCATTATTTTAGTAATATGTTGAAGATGTACACGTTTTTAATACCAAAGTACAAGAGAATCAACAAAAATTTAAAATAACATAAGGTTATCTGGATCTCCAAAAACAGATTCATTCTATAAAGGAGATGATTACGTGAACAAGAGAATGACCAAAAACTGAGGAAGATACAAAATCCACCTTTGGTTGATTCTTCGAAGCTTTTCGCATGGAAGTCCAACCAGAAATCCGGGGAAAGAGGGATGTCAATGGACTTCCCAAAATGAACAAGATGGATTCGTGACTTTGTTTTAGGGGGTCAGAGAACTCAGCTAAAGAATAATAATTATGCAGAAGCAGAACTAATGAATAAAGCTTCTAAAAGCTGAGTCAGAAGCAGAGTAGAAATAGGAGATGACGGTAGTTATTCAAATAAGTTTGCTATTAAATCTTCCCATGTCAAGTGGTCTGTAGATAAGGTTGCAGATTACTTCACAAAGAATGGATAAACTTTAGAGGCAAATGTATAATAAGGAAGAGCAACGATTTTAGTAGAGGGATTAAATAATTTCATATTTCTTATGGAGGAAGATATGACTTCATTCACCTCATTCAAGCATGACCCATTCCACAGGGAAGTACACAAAAATAATGGTGGCAGGTTATGAATCATAGAAAGAGAGCTTCATACTGGATATCAAGCATTGTGCAATAGGTTGAGTCCTCACTTTTAAGAGATTCTCTGTGCTTCTGGTAGATTCATTAATGCTTTTCAATTGTTTCTGTTATCTGTTTTACTTCTTTTATGTTGTGTGCCAGTTTTGGTTAGGAAGCAAGAAATTATCCCATCATCTTTGGTTGGGGTAAAGGTTAAGGGAAGAACAACCCCAAGACAAGTGCCTTAAAAAGTAAATGAAAATGGTAGAGAGAGGGAATCAAAGAAATAAAACAATGGCTCTAACTGAAACAACACAGTAAAAATGGCTATAGTTATTGCAAAATGTATTTACACAAAGATAAAGGTTGCAGCAATGAGATGAAGCTGAAAAAAGAAGGAAATGCATAAAATGGTAATTTGAGGACAGTTAAATACACAAGGTGTTGTGGAGGAGGAAATTATAAGGATAATTCCAACGGATTTTGATGAAATATTCTCGATCAGGAGATTCACTAAGAGCATACAATGTAAAACACTAGTTTAGGATATGATATTTAGTAGCTGTTGCCACTTGCCTAGCAACAACCAAAGTCATACCGCAAGGCTGTATTTTATGCTTGTTGCCTACATTTGTATCCCTGTTAATCTTGAAAATTCTCTGCATAAAAGAAAAGGATTTTTGTTGCTTAATAATAACAAGAGATGTACTCTGATAATGGGAAGGGTTGTAAGGAAAATAAGAGCGCAGGAGTTAGGTGGTCTAACACCATGGAAAATGTGGTTAAGATAAATTTTGATAAGGATCATGGGAGAATCTAAGTCCAGCAAGAGCCAGAGGTATCTCGAGAAGTTAGTTGCGAGAACGCATTCATACTTTCACTGTCATCTGGATATTTAAATGAACATGACAGAAGCAAGCACCCTAATGGAATGTTTGCAATTTGTAGGATCTTATGGCAGAAAGCATCTGACAGTGGGAGGTGTGTCACAAATTATCATTGGTATACTGTCCAAGAGCCAATGTTGGGACTTGATCTTACATGTCATTCCAGAAGAAGGCGGAACCCTTGCAGCACATTTCAAGCTCATCAATTGGACATGTCTATCGGGAAAGCAATAAAACCACTGAACTTCTTGCAATAGAGCATCTTTTAGCCAAGCCATTTCAAATATCCTTCGCCCTCAAATTGGGAAAGATTAGCAGTAGTAATCATTGAAGAGGCTGGGGTATGTTATGTTTCATCTACCTGTTTGAGCCTGTAATACTGGGTTTGACCGTCCCAACCCTCAGACCTAGCCCAGACGATTTCAGGGGCAGGTTCATGTTGGATCCATGCAAGGCACGGCCCAGGTAAACCTCGAGTATGCCTTAGGCATACACATGGGGTGCCTGAGCTGTGCCCTGGATGGACCTGAGCTCACCCAGAAGGAATCATAGATCAAATGGCCTTAAAAATATAATAAAAACAATTTTTTAAAAGAAAAGACCATAAAATGAAAACTAAAACCCTAACAAACAACATACAACCTCAAAACATGAGTATAAAACACAAGAAATACATATATCACTCCATTTTTCTAGTGCTTTTTATTTTCCATTGTTCAAGCATGCCAATTTTTTTGGTAAAGGATGATGAAGGCACAAAGGCATGTTTCCTAAGTGCAACAGGGAACAAATAGCTTGCACAAAGGACATTAATTATTCAAATTTCAAAGATAAGTTTATTTTGAGTTTTTAAGTTTTCCAAAAAATATCCAAGATTCCTAGTGCAACAGGGAACAAATAGCTTTTGCACAAAGGATATTAATTATTCAAATTTCAAAGGTAAGTTTATTTTGAGTTTTTAAGTTTTCCAAAAAAATATCCAAGATTCCTAGTTTTTTAAATATTTTAAATGATTTTATTAATTGTTATTCATTTTTTAACGTATCATAGGGTTTCATTGCTCTTTCTTTCACTTTTTTTCTTTTTCTTTTCTTTTTTTCTATATTAAGGTAGCCTAGGGTTGCATTTTTTTTTTCTGATTTTTCATCATATTTGTTAGTTTTAAAACATGTAGGTATAGGGATCCATATAGTTCATAATGGCTGCCATTAGTTCCAGTTCAATGAGCCCAAGAAGAAAAGGTATTTTAAATTTGACTAAGCATCACATCTTTGGCAACATGTCAAGATGATTGAGCAGCTTCTTGAAGATGGGGGTTTTCTTTGGCATTGCAATCAGTACCAATGTAATTTAAATTTGACCAAGCATCACATCTTTGGCAACATGTCATGATGATTGAGCGGCTTCTTCAAGATGGGGGGTTTCTTTGGCGTTGTAATCAGTACCAATGCAAATTAAATTTGACCAAGCATCACATGTTTGGCAACATGTCATGATGATTGAGCAGCTTCTTCAAGATGAGGGTTTTCTTTGGTGTTGTAATCAGTACCAATGCAAGTATAAGAGCTTGTATCACCGAGTGAAAGCTCACCTATGTAATATGGTCAGCCAAGGAATTAGAACTAAACAAAATGGAGTTGCAAAGGAGCAATTTCTGTCGTATTTCAAAAACAAATAAGAAGCAACTATTGTAACTAAGAGCACAAAATCAAAAGCCCGTCCTTTATCCAGGAAAGGATCCTGCAAGCCTCTTGCATGCCCATCCTTCGCCTCTCCAATAGTGGCTGTCACAAATTATTGCATTGTGACACTATCTTCCCAAGAAGACAATAACCCCCCTCATTCTCACAAAAGAGGCCAATTAGATAGGGCATTTTTAGAATGAGGTGAGGGGCATTGCAAATGAGCACATTGTGCATTGCATTTACACCAATGTGCTTCCTTTAATCTATGTGTGATCACCATATTGGATGGAAATGGTGACAGCTATTAGTCAAATACATGCAACTTATACAAGTCCTAAGTATGAAAAGGCCCGCACAACCTTATTGGCAAAAGATAAAAATTGTGGAGACATCTTTGAAGCCAATCAAGGATTCATGGGCCAAAACAATTGATTATTATCATGGATAGAAAGATTGCAACAACAAGTCTTTAATTAATGTCATTTCAATGTGCCTTAAAGCGGTAATGTTTTTAAGGCAGCTAATTGTGAGGGGCAAGTAAAGGACACAAACTTCATTGCCAACATCCTCATAGAGTCCATTGAGATGATGGTTTATGTTTTGAGTTTCATTGAGCCCATCATGAGTATGATCAAATTTGTTGATACGAATCAGCTATGTTTGGTAGAAATATATGATGGCATGGACCCCATGATTAAAGAACCAGAGGTCATAATAGCAGCTAACGAACATGAACCCACTAAAACATTTTTCAAATGGGTGCAAAGAATCATTGTTGTTTGTTGGAACAAGATGACCAGGCCCTTGCATATCTTAGCATTTGATTTGTCCCCAAAAAATTACAACATGAAGATATTTTATTTGCTAAGAAGGGTGGCACCATATTAAAATATTGAAGTTGCCGACAAGTACAAGGCAGCATTTAAATAATCTTTCCAAACTAAATGTAAGGGATAGTATCATCAATCATGGGCAAGTTTGGCAGCTTTATCATTTCAAATTTTCAAAAAATCACAATCTTTGAGACAAGTACAAGGAAAACACTTATACATGGTAGTACCTCCATGGCCAAGGCTCTATTTACTTTTGGCCTCTTGCAATCAAAGTTTTATCGCAAGTATGCACCTTTTTTTTTACTTTCTTACTTTCCTTTTGCAGCTATATATTATGTTCTATAATTGTTGAATTGACCGTCTTCAATTTCAATTGGTTGCAAGTTTTTCTTTGGCTAAGCAAAGGTGGAGTACATACTCTTTTATCCGCTCAATTAAGCACAACTGATTGGCTGCAAAAAAAAAAAGTTGGTCTATGTGCATTCCAACTTGAACCTCCAGTCACGTAAGCAAGTCAGGTACAAGGAGGGGTAAACAAAGTATTGGATGTAATCCCCAAGTGTGCTGACTTAAATGCTTTTGTTGCATAGCTTGCCACAATCTCTTCATAGGATGAGGAGGCTCTTACATAGGACATAGTTAGTCTAAGTGGCACTATAAGTGCTTGTGTGGTTCAAATGAAGCAAGTGTGACCTCAATGCTCTCAATGAAGAGAATTATTGATTGTATCTTGCATTGATTTGACATTTGACATTGAATTATCAATTATCTTTATCATTATCAGCTGTGTTTCAATTTTGTTTTTTTTTCCACAAATTATGAGTAATTTTTATATTTTTTTAATATTATATATAATACAGCCAAACCCAACTGTACTAAACCTAGGAAAAAAGTCACCATGCCAGGGAACCCATACCCCACCCCATGCCCAAACCAGTAACTCAGGTCTGAACCATAATTATGGCATGATCATCTTGGCTGATATTTTAAATGGCCCTCCACTCTTGGGAGCTTGCTAACTCACTGTGTGCTAATGGCAATCAATCCTTTGCCTATTTCTCGCATCAATCCTATCAGTGATCACCAATAACTCAAACCTTGCTTTTCCCTTTGAGTCAAGTAGCATATGTCTTGTTTACCCTCTGCATTTTTCTCTATTTTTCTGTGTGGTAACCATGGCTTCTAGATCTAAACTGGTTGTGATGTCTGAAGAGCTCCAGGCAGCATTCAATATCTTTAATGCTAGAGGCCTACTGTTTGTGAACAGAATCTCGGGATATGAAAAAATGATCTTGCAAAGGTCCTGTGACTAACTTTGGGAGATTTTCAGCAAGAATTTGAATAAAGCTAATCCTCCAGTTTATGATCTGTGATGTCTTTCTAGTGGTGGTTAATTTGGGAATCAATAATCCCAGTGCTTATTTGAAGGCAAAGAGTTTCAGTTGCAAGTTGAGAGGGACCTTTGGAGTTCAACAGGGCTGAACTACCAATTTTTTGTGCAAAAACACTTGTATTTGGCTGCACTCAACCAACAAGCACTTTACAATTTTCCCTTTTTTACATGAGACAAATATTTATCGTACTCGTGTGTGCAAGATGTGGTAGGGGAATTGGTAAGCTATAGCTATTGGGAGTAGGAGGTCCCAGCTTCACTTAAAAATTGTAGAGTGCTTGTTGTTTAAGCACAGTTCTTGTATTTGACATAGTCAAATGTTCCCCTTCCTTCTGCACTTAGAAATACACATCCTGCTTCTCCCTTTGACAACACTAACCCTCTAAATGCCCTGCCTAAACAGAAACATGGACATCCAAATGGCCAGGATGGTGGGGAGAATTATACAGCATTTAGAAGTCCAAAAAGTGGCAAAGGTGTAATTAGCAGTGGAGCACAAGGTGATGCTGCTTGGGTGGTGGTGGTGCTACAAGAGAATCAGCTGCTAGCTCTCCAGGCAGTGGGACCCATGGAATCAGCTCAGCTGGTTCCAAGGATGTTTATGGCTCGATTTTACTAGTGGTTGATTGCCATGGGATTCATTCTCTCTCTTCTTCCATGGGCACATTTTGTTAGTTTTATATCTGATCTGACATGCGATTAATTTGTTGTAAATGAATGGTTTAGTGGACAGTTAAAGCAGTATTTTGATAATTTGTTCTGCACTCTAGACAATGTTTGCTTACAATACAGTTAGGATGTAAGATGAAACTTTGTAACATTCAAGCTAGCTACAAAGTATACCAATGCAGAGAGTATGGACAATGATCTCAAACTCTTTTTTTCTGAGTTTGAAATTAAACCATTATCAAAATATTAATTACCAAAACTCACCTTAGTTTCAAAAATCATTTTTGCCAATCAACAAAATTAGAAAAATAAGACAAATTAAGCAAGCCAGATTCAAATGAGTAGAAAAATTCATGTCAGACATTTCCAGACTTGCCAATGAACTCATTATCTAGGAAGATGCCTTAGCTTTTTTATTTAGCCTAAGTTTATCTATATAGTTAATAGGTTCTCTACAGTTTTTGCATTTTATTGGTAAATCCTATATTTTGCCTCAAATACAATTACCTGTTTCTCAAACAAAAATATGACCTGCTAGGCTTCACTTATAGATTAGTTCCATTTCTTAAAAAAATTGTGCCAAGTACAATTACTCAAATATTTGCAGTCTTGATTCAGGAGAGTCAAACTAAGCTTTGTCATTCTTGAAGACAATCTTCTAAACAGTTAATTAGGTCCTAGTGGGCAATTTGAGAAAAGGACATTGAAAGTGCAGACAAGAAGAAAAATCAAGCTTATAAAGAGTTTGATAGGTCTTACGAAGGGATTTGAGAGAAAAGGCATTAAAGGTGCAGGCATGGACAGAAATCAATCTTATAAAAAGTTAGATAGGTCCTGTGGAATATGAGATAAAGGATGAGCTGCAAGTAAGAGGAAAAGTCTAAATTGATAATTATTTATTTTCTACGCATATGCATTGTTTTGGGTATAAAGCATCAAGATTTTTTGGCAGCTATTAGAATTAGTTCAATTGGACTATATGCAACCCTGCTATAAAAATATATGTATAACCATGGTAACTGGGAAATTTGTGTTAATGCTCTTTGTGATAGTGAAGAGCTTGTAAGAGTGGGCAAAGCATATTTGGGATTGGCATTTTATCAAATCCATTTAATAAAAAATTCTTTTAAGCAACCCTTTCATATTTGCTTTCAAAGTTCTATCTCTGCAAAATTGCACTTGTTTTATATTGTTTATTCTCAGGTACATGTATCCTTGTCTCCTTGTAACTATTTGATCCTATTTTTGAAATGATGCTTCCATCTTCAAACCCATATCCCAAACCCTTGGTGATGTTGCATATAAGCCAATAACCTAAGTCTAACAATGTGCTATATGCTTTTAGTCTATAGAATGTAATGTCCCATTTTTTTTTATTTTTTTTCCATTGATCCCTATTTGCACTTTAAGAAGTTTTCCTATTATTGATCGATTTCATCTGATCAATAAGTAACTATTTTTAATGGCTATCATATCACATATATTGGAGATTCAATGAGGAAGATATTTGGTCAAGGTTAAGTTTATCAGGTTCCTCTAATGCACGATGATATTATATGTGTGTGTGGCAGATTCTATATTCAAAATTAGTCAGCCACCCTAATATCAGATAACTGTGCCAGCCCTTTTGTCTTCATCTGGAAGTCTATACGGGTCAAGGCAGTCAGCAGAGTATATATACTGGGGTGATATCGAGCCGCTGATTTTCCTGAATGATTTTGTATTACTAAGTGCTGCCAAGTTTAAATTGTCTCACTCGCAGCATTTCTATGATACTAGCTTCTCTTTCCTGGAGCCATTGCTACACACACATTCAATGTTACTCATGTGACTCATACTTGGACAAAGTATATCTACTGGGTGCCACATTCATACATGGTAGACTTATCGGGCTCTCTTTATCAAGCAAAGGAACTCGAGTTTTGCATAGGAGACAAACTCTGCCGCCATGTTGTGGAAAGCCGAGGTTTTGTATGAAGTGCCATAAGGAAACATATCGCTACTCTTGGACTACCGAGGAATGACATGGGATCCATATCAGCACTATGGAATCCAACTTCAGCGATTAATACAAAGAAGAAAGAGTAAATAATTATTATTTAAGCAGCGATCATTATTAATGAAATGGTGCGACTAAGGAAAGACAACTCTCTTAAACAAGGTCGTCTCTTTTTGAGGAGACATCTCCATTTAGGCTGAAGTTTACCGATATAAAAAGATAATGAGAAGTGGAAAGGAGGGCATCGAGCATGGCAGAATAAAAATATATATTTACACAGCAGTGCAAATGCTCTATAAGAGCCACAACCAGTTGATGGGATGGACGCATAGTCAATTGGATAATTACTCAGACACCACGCCCCGGAGAGTTTGCATAAATTTAAAGATAACCTCAGAAACAGCAAACTAATAGAGGAGTAAGCCTCTTACATATTCCAAAGCATGATTTAAATGGATAAATCAGAAACAGCAAGTATATTCTATTAACAAATTTCCATTATTGAATTAGTAATTGAATCAGTCTTTATTATTCAAAATTCATATTAGCAATTGGCCTCACAATACTTTCTCCTATAAATATATGACTATATGAGTAATAGTGTAAATCCGTTAAGAGTGTCATACAGCGTTTGTCAGCAACAATTAATGATTATTGGCTTCATTGTAATCTGGAAATCTTACGGTGGTAGAATTGATAATAAAGTGTTATATTGATAATTCATTCTATGCCATTTATAATTTGGAAACTCAATTAGCTTACCCTAATAATATTGGATGACAACCTTTGTCAATCCAATAAGAAATAAATCAAAAATCTATCAATCCGGAGCTCGGGTCATTACACAGAACCTAAGAAGTATTGGTAAAGTTTGTCAAGGACAAATGTATTTTAGGCAGTATGCAAGACCACAGTCCCTCCTTTATTAGCAAAGGAGCCTCCCTGTCTTCTAACTACATTTGGACATATACAATTGACAAAACATAAAAACTATATACATGTTTACATTGAAATGAAAAGATGGATTTGTGCGAGAATATTCCACCATAAACATTAGAAAATGAAAAAGAAATTGAAAGGACAAGACACCCTCAAAGGAGTGGCAATGCTGTGATAGAGCTCCCTTTCTGATGTCGGTTTCATGAAATTTGAGAATAGAGTTCGTCTATAATGATAAATAGATACAGAATGAAAATGGTCTCACCAACCATCCAATAGTATGCATTGAAAAACAAACACTCATGAAGAAATAGTGTAGAGAATCTGCACAAATAGGATCATTAATGGTGAATGCAAGCTGGTGTAAAAACCCATTATGGCATTCAACTTTCTTCTCATTAGTTTCTGGCAATTTTGATAATTAGTATTGTCATAATAATCTAGTGGATATTTAACAAGCTTGGAACTTTTCTTCTTGCTTGCACTTTTAACATTGTTTTTCTCAAATTGATTTGTAGGACCCATCTAGCTCTTTATCAAATTGATTTATCTCCTTCCCTGCACTTTTAACATCCTTTTTCTCAAATCCCTCTGAAGGAGCTGTCAAACATTTTATAAGCTTGACTTCTCTTCCTGTCTGCACCTTCAATGGCTTTTCTTTCAATTTGCTCGTTAGGACCTACCTAACTCTTTCAAAATTGTCTTTAAGAAATGACGAAGTGCTGTTTGACTCTCTCAAATCAAGACTGCAAATATTTTGTAATTGGACATGGCAGCTAAAATTTTAAGAAATGGAACCTTTCTAAAAGTGTAGCTTGGCAGGCCAAATTTTTATTTAAAAGGCAAGTATTATATTTGGCATCAGGAAAATTCACCGCCAGCAATTCACCATTGGAAAAATCACTGCCAAAATTTACCGTGGGAAAATTCACCACCATGACAAATTCACCTCAAGGAAAATTCACCACCAACAATTCACCGCCATGGAAAATTAATCACAAACTTTTAATGCGATGAATTTCCCACGGCGGTGAATTGCTGGTGGTGAATTTTCCTTGAGGAGAATTTGTCATGGCGGTGAATTTTC